>CAUYQU010023141.1:0-18016 GCA_963574635.1 Cheracebus regulus
CCTGGCTGTCTCTGTTGCCATATTTGGGCATGAATTGGAGAGGACTGCCGGTAGTTGCCACCCCGATGGAAGAGCACCACTCAGCCCACTTTACGTAGAGGACGGTGATTGGGCCTGGGCGGCTACTTAAGAGCCTACAGAAGGGGAAGGAGGTGGAGAAGACGGAAGACAGCTGAACCGCTGGGGCGCCCGCAACACCCGAGCTTCCCACAATAAAGTTGCCAGAACAAGTACCTGTTGTTGTGTGCTCCTTGCCGGCCGAGGCGCGCGCGACACACATAGACCAAGTGAACAGAATAGAGAACCCATAGATAGACCCAAATACTTATAGCCATCTGATATTTGACAAAGTAAACAAAAACATAAAGTGGGAGAGAACACCCTTTTCAGCAAATGCTGCTGGGATAATTTGCTAGTCACATGTAGGAGAATGAAAGTGGATCCTCATCTCTCACCTAATACAAAAATGAACTCAAGATGGATTAAGCATTTAAACCTAAGGCCTGAAACTATAAAAATTCTAGACGATAACTTTGGAAACACCTTTCTAGACATTGGCATAAGCAAGGATTACACGACCAAGAACCCAAAAGCAAATGCAGTAAAAACAAAGATAACTTCCTTGCATCTAATTAAAGAACATTTGCACAGCAAAAGGATCAGTTAGCAGAGTAATCAGACAACCTTCAGAGTGGGAGAAAATCATCACAATGTATCAATCTGACAAAGGACAAATATCCAGAATCTACAATAAACTCAAACAAATTAGTAAGAAAAAGAAATCCCATCAAAAAGTGGGCTAAGGACAAGAATAGACAATTCTCGAAAGAAGATATACAAATGGCCAACAAACATATGCAAAAATGCTCAACATTACTAATGATCAAGGAAATGCAAATCAAAACCACAATGCAATATCACCTAACAACTGCTTCACAGAGTTAGAAAAAACAATTCTAAAATTCATATAGAACCAAAAAAGAGCCCACATAGACAAAGCAAGACTAAGCAAAAATGACAAATCTGGAGGCATCAGACAATTGATTTCAAACTATACTATAAGACCATAGTCACCAAAACAGCATGGCACTGATATAAAAATAGGCACATAGATATAATAAAGGAATGGACATAATAAAAAAATTAAAAGTTGAACAGGAACACTTCTACACTGCTGTTGGGAATGTAAACTAGTACAGCTGCTATGGAAAACAGTGTGAAGATTTCTTATAGAACTAAATGTAGAACTATCACTTGATGTAGCAGTCCCACTAGTTGGTATCTAACTGGAGGAAAAGAAGTCATTATTCGAAAAAGATACTTGCACTTGCATGTTTATAGAAGCACAATTCACAATTGCAAAATCTTGGAACCAACCCAAAAGGCTGATATATATATATATACACACACCAGTTTCTTTATCTACTTGTTGATTGATTATATATATATATAATCAGTGTATATATAATGAAATACTATCCAACTATAAAAAGGAATAAATTAGCAGCATTTGCAGTGACCTGGATGAGACTGGAGACTATTACTCTAACTGAAGTAACTCAGGAATGGAAAACCAAACATCGTATGTTCTCATTGATATTTGGGAACTAAGCTTTCAGGATGCAAAAGCATAAGAATGATACAATGGACTTTGGGGACTTGGGGGAAGTGTGGGAGGGGGGTGAGGGATAAAAGACTATAAATATGGTGCAGTGTATACTGCTTGGGTGATGGGTGAACCAAAATTTCACAAATCACCACTAAATAACTTATTCATGTAACAAAACACCACCTGTATCCCAATAACTTATGGAAAAAATTAAAATTAAAAAAATTCTCTGAAATGTATCACAAAAGAAGTTGCTTTTATGGATTGAATTGTTCCTTGCTATGCCTCCTGCCATGTGTTGAAGTTCTAACGTCTAGTACCTCAGAAGTGACTTTGTTAGGAGAGACGGTCTTTACACAGGTAATCAGGTTAAAATGACATCATCAGGATAAATCCAAACCCAGTGTAACTAGTGTGCTTATTAAAAGAAGAAATTTGGACACAGAGACAAACTTAGAAGGCTGTGAAGAGACACAGGGAAAAGACAACCATCTATGCAAGTGGGAGATGCTAGAACAGATCTTGTCTTACAACCCTCAGAAGGGACCAAACCTGCTGGCCTCTTAAATTTGGACTTCTAGCCTCCGTAGCTGAGACAACATATTTCTGTTGTTTTAGCTACCCAATTTACAACAAGGTACCATAAATTTTACCCAATTTATGGTACTTTGTTACAGCAACCAGGAAACTAATGCAGCTGGTTTGATGGATGGTTGGAGGTTTGGACAGACACACAGATATGTAATAAAACAAGTATAATGAAGTGTTAATGATAGGTAGAACCAAAGTGCTGGGTTTATGAATGTTCATTGTAAATTCTTTCAACTTTGCTGTATGTTTGAAATGTTTTAAATGTTGGCAGGAAAAGAGAGCATTATAAAATGTCCTCTTAGAACAAATAATATCAACTCTTACAAACAGTTGCTCCATTCCTAGAAGTTCCACGACTCTATCATTCCATGGAAGAAATCAAATAGCTTCAGATTAACTAACACAGTAACAATGGCATTTAACATGCACAGATGCATCCCTACATGTTGACTCAGAAATTACAATTTGAATACTTTTTATAAAAAGATAAATGCCAGTATGTAAGTAAAAAAAAGGTATTCACATTATTTTCATCTTGTAACTAGGATGGCAAAGAAAATGTGACAGGATTATGAAATTTTAAATTATATATCTCTTCTCCAAAAATAAAGAATGAGACCATTCAGACTTCTTTCTTGCATATTATCTCTGTTGAAAGGGACATTTTAAGTATTAGCCTTTATTTTACTACTCCTTAAAGAACAACATATTTTTCTAAAGTTAAAACTAACCTGTAGAAGTGACCTTATTTTAAAATGACTAATAGTAACTTTTCTATTCATTATTTTCCCAAATTAACATTGTTTCGTGCAATGAATGTCAATGGATGCTAAAGATAGACTTATTTTAGTTTAGAAAAATTAGCCTTCTCTTAATTAATAAATCACAAAGGAAAACATGAGTCATAAATTGGAAAGTGTTGAGCAAGAATATTAAAGATATATTATTTGACTATTAATTATAGTAAAGAAACCTGTATGATGTATGAAAATGTATGAAAATTATAAGTTTTATATTTAAAAATTCTTAAGTATGTAATGTATGTGTGCTCTTTGGGTTTCATAACACAGTGTTCAAACATGAAATGATGATTTAAGCGCCACACTTAAAAGCAAATAAAAATAGGAAGATAAGAGGAAGAAGAGGGAGAAAAAAAGGAAACAACGATAGCCTCTGGGGTGGCAAAGTACACCAAATGCCATTTTCCATGTTGTCTTTGAATACTATATCTTTTTTACTTTTCTTTGTTTTAGAAAATGTCATGTACCATGAGCTGCAGCTTCAGTCTAGGTTTACTGCCTGTCATAGTCACAGTTGACAAAGCCAGTCTTTTTGCCATCAGTCTGAGTTCAACTATACTGCTGACTACCTCACAGAGTGTAGAAAATTTATTGCAAAGCAAGGTCCACTTTATGCTTACAGCTATTGCAGCAGTGTCATTAATAATATACTGACATAATCCCAAGCAACTGCTGTAAGTGACAGAGTAGAGTAAATTCCTAAAACACAGTATATCCCATAGTGTATATGAGAGTGTGGTTTAGTAAGCAGCCCTCCATTCCTACACTGAAATTTTCCACTAGCAACCATCAGTATTGCAATGTTCATTTTAACAAGAAGCAAATATTTTGTGCATGTATGATTTGAAATGTATATCTAGATGCTTAAAACATGATCAGAGTAAAAGAGTTTCGCAAGGTAAAGGGCTCACATAGTAAACTGAATGTGTATTTCAGGTTTCAATTTTAGAGAGAAAAAATCATTTGTTTTAACTGAAGGGAGTGAAAACAGTTTTAAATTTTAATATTTTTGAGTTTCCATTAAGAAAGATGAAGGCAGTTCAAAGTTTCTTCCATTTGAAGCAAGAAACAATGTTTAAACTACATTGCTTTTAGTATAACTCTTTGAATTCAAATGCTAGCCCTCAAACATGCTATCTGTATGACCACGGGCAAATTGCTCATCAGCTCTGTACTAAATTCCCTAAATAGTAAAATGAAATAAATAATACTACCTATTTTCTAGAGTGATGGCAGGAATAAAAGAATTTAATATATATAAAAATTATAGAAATGTATGTCACGTAATAAATAACATACATTTAGTTTTTGTGATTATACTTGTTTGTCTATTCTTTTAATGTCCTCTAAAATCTGACTTCATATTTTCTATTCAAAGGTATTTGAATCAAAGTTCCTCACTTTGGCATTTAACATCCTCTGTGACTCAAATATTATTATTTCCTAATCATTAAAGAGTTGAACCACTCTTGGGAGACTGAGGTTAGTCCTAACCTCAGCTTCTACCTCGTAACTTCGACCACTAAGAAAAGGGAAGCATCATCTCCAGTTTTCTCTATTTATTATTCACTAGCTCAATCTGGTCGCCTAACTTCCATGATTTATTCAGCCCTGATTCATTAACCATTGATACTTACTCCTATCCTTTTCATCTATACCCTGTGGAAACTTCATGATAGTGTCAACACAAGAATCTGTATCTCAGTTATGTTGTAGAAGGCTTTCTCCACTTTAGGGTTATAATTGAAAATTAGTCACCTGATAATGAGAATGGGCTATGTAGGCTTCTCACTGTTGTACTGGTTTTTCCTTTTCCGGCAGATCCTAAACCTAAAGTTACTCCATAATGTGACACATGGGAATGTGAATAGCATGCTTCCTATCTTTTTCTCCATCCCCATCCCTGCCAGAACCTGCCTCAGAAATTATACGGTTTCAATTTTGTTTTGTTTTGTTTTTATTTTTAATTAGTGTGAGTACACAGTAGGTGTATATATTTTGGGGTCACATGAGATATTTTAATAAAGGCATACAATGCTTACTAATCACATCAAGGTAAATGGGGTAGCCATCACCTCAAGCATTTATCCTTTCTTTGCATCACAAATAATCCAATTATACTCTTTTACTTATTTTTAATTGTAGAATAAATTATTGTGAACTATAGCCACTCTGTTCTGCTGTCAAATACTAGCTCCTATTCATTCTATCTAAATAGATTTATGTACTCATTAACCATCCCCATTCCCCAATCTCCACTACACTTCCAAGCATTTGGTACCATCCTTCTACTCTCCTTCCATGAATTCAACTTTTAATTTTTAGCTCTTACAAATGAGTGAGAACATTGAAGTTTGTCTTTTCATGCCTGGCTTATTTCACTTGACGTAATGACATAGATCCCTCTATGCTGTTGCAAATGATAGAATCTTATTCTTATAGCGCTTCATTATGTATATTTACTATATTTTCTTTATTTATTCATCTACTGATGGAAACTCAGGTTGATTCAAAATATTGCCTATTGTGAATAGTGGTTCAATAATCATGGAACGGCAGATACCTCTTCAATATACTGATTTAATTTTTATTTAATTTTATATGCCTAGCAGTGGGACTGCTGGGTCATCTGGTAGTTCTATTTGTAGTTTTCTGAGGAACCTCCAAACTGTTCCTCACAGTGGTTGTACTAACGTACATTCCAACCAACAGCATACGAGAGTACCCTGTTCTCCACATCCTGGTCAGCATTTGCTATTGCCTATCTTTTGGATAAAAGGCATTTTTTACTGAGGTAGGATTATATCTGATTGTAGTTTTGATTTGCATTTCTCTGTTGATGAATGTTGTTGAGCTTCTTATCATATACGTGCTTGCCATTTATATGTCTTCTTTTGAGAAATGTCTACTCAAATATTTAGCCCATTTTAAAATTGAATTATTAAACTTTTTTTCCTAATCCGGTATCCTGGAGAGTTTTCCCAATATCTTATTTTAGTAGTTCATAAATTAAACTCTCAAATCTAAGTCTTTAATTCATTTTAATTTAATGCTTGTATATGGTGAGAGATAGGGGTCTCATTTTATTTTTCTGCATATAGAGATCCAATTTTATCAGTACTATTTATTTAAGAGACTGGCCTTTTTCCAATGTATGTTGTTGTAATAATATGGTTTGGCTCTATGTCTCCACCCAAATCTCATCTTGAATTGTACTCCCATAATTTCCACGTGTTTTGGGAGGGACCCGGTGGGATATAATGTGAATCATGGGGGCAGTTTCCCCCATACTGTTCTAATGGGAATGAATAAGTCTCACGAGATCTGTTGGTTTTATCAGGGGTTTCTGCTTCTGCATCTTCCTCATTTTCTCTTGTGGCCACCATGTAAGAAGTGCCTTTCACCTCCCACCAAGATTCTGAGGCTTCCCCAGTCATGTGGAACTGTAAGTCCAATTAAACCTCTTCTTCTTTCAAGTCTCAGGTATTCATTTACAAGCAGCATGAAACCAGACTAATATAGTAAATTGGTACCTGTAGAGTGGGGCACTGGTGAAAAGATAGCTGACAATGTGTAAGTGACTTTGGAATTGGGTAACAGGCAGAGGTTGGAACAGTTTGGAGGGCTCAGAAGAAGACAAGAAAATATGGGAAAATTTGGAACTTCCTAGAGACTCACTGAATGGCTTTGAACAAAAGTCTGATAGTGATACAGACAATATAGTGCAGGCTGAGGTGGTCTCAGCTGGAGATGAGGAACTTGTTGGAAACTGGAGCAAAGGTGACTGACTCTTCTTATGTTTTAGTAAAGAGATTGGTGGCATTTTGCCCCTGCCCTAGGGATTTGTGGAACTTTGAACTTGAGAGAGACGAATTATAGTATCTGGCAGAAGACAATTCTAAGCAGCAAAGCATTCAAGATGTAAATTGGGTGCTGTCAAAGGCATTCAGTTTTATAAGGGAAGCAGAACATAAAAGTTTGGAAAATTTGCAGCCTGACACTATGATAGAAAAGTAGAACCCATTTTCTGAATAGAAATTCAAGCCAGCTGCATAAATTTGCATAAATAACAAGGAGCTGAATGGTAATCCCCAAGACAATGAAAAAAATTACTCCAGGGGATGTCAGAGACTTTCATAGCAGCCTCTCCTATCACAGGCCCAGAGTCCTAGGAGAAAATGGTTTCCTGGGCTGGGCCCAGGGTCCCCATGTTGAGTGCAGCCTATGGACTTGGTGTCCTCGGTGGAAGCTGCTCCAGCCATGTCTGAAAGGGACCAATGAAGAGTTCAGGCTGTGGCTTCAGAGGGTGCAATCCCCAAGCCTTGTCAGCTTCCATGTCGTGTTGATCCTGAGGGTGCGCAAAAGTCAATATTTGAGGTCTGGGAACCTCACCTAGATTTCGGAAGATGTATGGAAATGCCTGGATCCCCAGGCAGAAGTTTGTTGCAGGGATGGGATGCTCATGGAGAACCTCTGTTAGGGCAGTGCAGAAGGGAAATGTAAGGTCAGAGCCCCAACATAGAGTCCCCACTGGGACACCACCTAGTGGAGCTGTGAGAAGAGTGCCAGTGTCCACCCCAGTATGGTAGATCCACCAACAACTTATACCAAGCCACACACATGCAATGACAGCCAAGGAAAGCAGCTGGGAGGGAGAATGTCCCTTCACATCCACAGGGGCAGAGCTGCTGAAGACCTTGAGAACCCACCTTTTTCATCAGTGTGACCTGGATGTGAGACTTGGAGTAAAGGAGATGATTTTGGAGCTTTAAAATTTGACTGCTCCAGTGGATTTCAGACACGCATGGGCTCTGTAACCACTTTGTTTTGGCCAATTATTTCCATTTTGAATGTCTGTGTTTACCTAATACCTGTACCTTCACAGTATCTAGGAAGTAACTAGCTTGCTTTTGATTTTACAGGCTCATAAGCAAAAGGGAGTTTCCATATCTCAGATAAAACTTTGGACTGTAGACTTTTGGCTTAATGCTAAAATGAGTTAAGATGTTGGGGGTCTATTGTGACGGCATACTTGGTTTTAAAATGTGAGGAGATGTAATTTGGAGGGGCCTGGGGAAGAATGACATGGTTTGACTCTGTTTCCACCTGAATATCATCTTGAATTGTGCTCCCACAATTCCCACCTGTTGTGGGAGATACTTGGTGGGAGATAATTTGATTCATGAGGGTGGTTTTCCCCATACTGTTCTCATGGTAGCAAATAAGTCTCATGAGGTCTTATGGCTTTAGCAGGAATTTCCACTTTTGTATCTTCCTCATTTTCTCTTGCTGCTGCCATCTAAGAAGCGCCTTTTGTCTCCTGCCTTAATTCTGAGGTCTCCTCAGCCACATGGAAATGTAGGTTCAATTAAACCTCTTTTTCTTTTGAGTTTCAGATATGTCTTTACCAGCAGCATGGAAACAGACTAATGTAGCACCTTTGTTGAAAATGAGTTCACTGTAGGTGTATGTATTTACCTCTGAGTTCTATATTCTACTGCATTGGTCTATGTGCCTTTTTATTGGAGCACCATACCATATTGGTAACAATACCTCTGTAGTATAATGTGAATGAAGTTATATAATGTGATTTCTTCAGCTTTGTTCTATTGTTCAGGATAGCTTTGGTTCTTTTGTGTTTCCATAGAAATTTTTTTTTTCTAATTCTGTAAATTCAACAGCCCTTTTAAGCTAAAAACTCTTAATAAACTAGGTAACCATGGAACGTATCTCAAAATAATAAAAGCTATCTATGAAAAACCCACAGCCGATAGCATACTGAATGGGCAATAACTGGAAATATTCCCTTTGAAAATGGGCACTAGACAAGGATGCTCTCTCTCATCACTCCTATTCAATATAGTGTTGGAAGTTCCAGCCTGAGCAATCAGGCATGAAAAAGAAATAAAGGGTATTCACTTAGGAAAGGAGGAAGTCAAATTATCTCTATTTGCAGATGACATGATTGTATATTTAGAAGACCCCATCATCTCAGCCCAAAATCTCCTTAAGGTGATAAGCAACTTCAGCAAAGTCTCAGGACACAAAATCAATGTGCAGAAATCACAAGCATTCCTATACACCAATAAAAGACTAACAGAGAGCCAAATCAAGGGCAAACTCCCATTCACAGTTGCCACAAAGGAATAAAATACCTAGGAATACAACTAACAAGGAATGTAAAGAACCTCTTCAAGGAGAACTACAAACTGCTCAATGAAATAAGAGAGGACACAAACAGATGGGAAAACAATCCATGCTTGTGGTTAGGAAGAATAAATATGGTGAAAATGGCCATACTGCCCAAAGTAATTTAGAGATTCAGCACTATCCCCATCAAGCTACCTATGACCCTCTTCACAGAACTGGAAAAATAAAACACTTAAACTTCATATGGAACCAAAAGAGATCCCACATAGCCAAGACAATCCTCAGCAAAAAGAAAAAAGCTGGAACCATCGCATTACCTGACTTCAAACTATACTACAAGACTGCAGTAATCAAAACAGCATGTTACTGGCACCAAAGAGAGATATAGATCAATGGAACAGAACAGAGGCTTGGAAGTAATATCACATATCTACAACCATCTGATATTTTCCAAACCTGACAAAAACAAGCAATGTAGAAAGGATTCCCTGTTTAATAAATGATGTTGGGATAACTGGCTAGCCATGTACAGAAAACAGAAACTGAACCCCTTCCTGATACCCTGCACTAAAATTAACTCCAAATGGATTAAAGACTTAAACATAAGACCTAACACCATAAAAAACTTAGAAGAAAACCTAGACAAAACCATTCAGGACTTAGGCACAGGCAAGGACTTCATGACTAAAACACCGAAAGCATTGGCAACAAAAGCCAAAATAGACAAATGGGATATAATTAAACTCCAGAGCTTCTGTAGAGCAAAAGAAACAATCATTAGAGTGAACTGGCAATGAATAGATTGGGAAAAAATTTTTGCAATCTACCCATCTGACAAAGGGCTAATATCCAGAATCAACAAAGAACTAAAGCAGATTTACAAGAAAAAAAAAAAAAACATTCAAAAGTGGGAGAAGGATATGACTTTTCAAAAGAAGAGATATATAAGGCAACAAACATATGAAAAAATACTCATCATCACTGTTCATTAGAGAAACGCAAATCAAAACCACATTGACATACCATCTCAGGCCAGTTAGAATGGCGATCATTAAAAAATCTGGAGATGACAGATGCTGGAGAGGATGTGGAGACATAGGAACACTTTTACACTGTAGGTGGTGATTTCAACCATTGTGGAAATCAGTTCAACCATTTAACAATGGTTAAATTAGTTCAACCATTGTGGAAGACAGTGTGGTGATTCCTAAAGGACCTAGAAATAGAAATTCCATTTGACTCAGCAATCCCATTACTGAGTATATACCCAAAGGATTATAAATCATTCCATTATAAGGACAATGCACATGTATGTTCACAGCAGCACTGTTTACAGTAGCAAGGACCTGGAACCAACCCAAATGCCCATCAATGATAGACTGGACAGGGAAAATGTGGCACATATACATCATGGAATACTATGAAGCCATAAAAAATGAAGAGTATGTGTCCTTTGTAGGGACATGGATAAATCTGGAAACCATTATTCTCAGCAAACTGACACAAGAACAGAAAATCAAACACTGCATGTTCTCACTCACAAGTGGGTGTTGAACAATGAGAACAAATGGACACAGGGAGGGGAGCATCACACACTGGGGGCTGTTGAGGGGGGCTAGGGGAGGGACAGTGTGGGGTTGGGAGGTTGGGGAGGGATAACATGGTGAGAAATGCCAGATATAGGTGATGGGGGAATGGAGGTAGAAAATCACATTGCCATGTATGTACCTATGCAACAATCCTGCATGATCTGAACATGTACTCCAGATCCTAAAGTACAGTTAAAAATATATATATATGTGTGTGTGTGTGTATATATATATATATATATACACACATATATATATAATTTAAAAAATAAAAAATGCTATTAGAATTTTAACAGGGATTGCATTGAATTTAAAGTTTACTTTGTATAGTATGGATATTTTAACAAATTGATGCTTCCAATCAATTAATGCAAAATTGTTTCCTTTTGTTTGTGTGTGTGTGTGTATGTGTGTCCACTTTTTGTTGTAGAGAATTTTCATTTCTCTGGTTAAGTTTATTTCTAGGCATTTAATTTTATTTATGGCTAATGTAAATAAAACTACTTTTTTTATTTCTTTTTCAGATTATTCATTGCAAGTATATAGAAATGCTACTGACATTTGTATATTGTTTTTGTATCCTGAAATTTTACTGAGTTCAGCTATCATTTCTAATAAATTTTTAGTTGAGTCTTTAGGGTTTCTTTTCAAACATATGACTTCTTCCTTTCCAATTTGGATGCCTTTTGTTTCTTTCTCTAGTCTGATTACCTTAGCTAGGACCATTAGTAATACGTTGAATAATAGTGGTGAAAGTGGGCATCTTTGTGTTGTTCCAGATCTTAGAGAAAAGACTTTCAGTTCTTCCCCTTTCAGTATGATACTAGCTGTGGGTTTGTCATGTACAACTTCAATATATATATGTACTGAAGTATGTTCCTTCCATATCTATATTTGAGGGATTCTATCCTGAAGGGATATTGAATTTTACCAAAATCGTTTTCAGCATTAATTGAAAAGAACATATAATTTTTGTCCTTCATTCTGTTGATATGAAATATCACATTGATTGATTTGCATATGTTGAAACATCCTTGAATCCCTGGTGTAAATTCCACTAGATCACAATGAAGAAAGGATCTTTTTAACACAATGTCAAATTTGCTTTGCTGGCATTTCGTTCAATGTTCTTGGGTCAGTGGTCTTCACTAATATTGGGGTGTAGGTGTCTTTCTTTCTTTTTTTTTTTTTTTATGTGTCTTTTTCTGTTTTTCCTATTAGGTTAATGATGGCCTTCTAGAGTGAGTTTGGAAGTATTCTCCTCTATTTTTCTTAATAGATTGAATAAGAAGAGCATTTTTTTTAAATGTCTGGTAAAATTAAACAGACATTTAAAAAGCTACTGGATCCTAGCCTTTTTTTTTTTTTTTTTAACTGGGAGACTTTTTATTACAACCTTATTCTCAGTATTTGTTATTAATCTTTTCAGGTTTTGGTTTTCTTCTTTGTTTAATCTTGGTAGGTTTTATGTGTTTAGGAATTTACTCATTTCTTCTAGGTTTTTCAGTTTATTGACCTATAGTTATTCACAGTAACCTATAATAAGCCTTTGAATTTTTGTAGTATCACTAGTAGTGTCTCCTTTTCATTTCTGATTTTATTTGTTTGAATCTTTTTTCTTAGTTGAACTAAATGTTGATTCTGCTTATATTTTCTAAAACACAAATTTGCATTTCATTTATTTGCTCTTCTATTTATTATTTCTTTTTTTTTTTTACTAATTTTGAGTTTGATTCACTCTTGTTTTTCTAGTTGAGATGCATGTTTAGGTTGTTTATTTGAGGTTTTTCTAATTTTTTGTTGTACATATTTATTGATATAAATTTCCTATTAGTACTGCTTTCTTATATCCCAAAGGTTTTTGTACATTGTATTTCTATTTTCATTTGTTTCAACACATTTTTAAATTTTCGTCTTGATTTCTTAACCCATTGCTTATTTAAGAGCATATTGTTTACTTTTCATGTGTTTGCATAGTTTCCTAAATTTCTTTTGTTATTGATTTCTAACTTTATTCCTCTGTGGTCACAAAAGATGCTTCATATTATTTTAATTATTTTTGACTATTTAATGACTTATTTTCTGGCTTTACATATAATCAATTCTTGAGAATGATTCAGGTACTAAGGAGAAGTATGTGTATTCTGCAGCTATTGGATATAATGTTCTTTAAATACCTGTTAGTTTCATTTGGTCTATAGTGCAGATTCCGTCTGATGTTTGTTGGTTTTCTGTGTGGATAATATGTCCAATGCTGAAAGTTGGGTGTTGAAGTCTTCAGATATTATTGTATTGAGATGTATCTCTCTATAGCTCCAATAATATTTGCTTTTTATATCTAAGTGCTCTAGTATTTAGTGAATATATATTTGTGAATATTATATTCTTTTGATGTATTGACTACTTTATCATTGTTTAATGACCTTCTTTGCCTCTTTTTGTAGTTTTTATCTTGAAATCTATTTGTCTAATAAAAGTATAGTTACTCCTTTCTGTTTTGGTTTCCATTGACATGGAGTATCTTTTTCCATTCCTTTATCATCAGTCTATGGATGTATTTATAAGTGAGGTCTGTTTCCTGCAGGCAAAAGATCTTATTTTCATCCATTTAGCCATGCTATATCTTTTGAATATAGAGTTTAGTTCATTTTCATTTAATGTTATTGACAAATAAGAACTTACTCCTGCCATTTTGCTACTTGTTTTCTGGTTGTCTCTCCTTCTTTCCTTCCTTCCTGATTTCCTTTCAGTGAAGATATTCTGGTGGTATGTTTTAATTTATTGCTTTTTATCTTTTGTGTACTTGATGTATGTTTTTTGATGTGAGGTTACCTTAAGGCTTGCAAATATAAACCATTAATTTAAACTTATGACAACTTAACACTGATTGCATAAACAAATTAACAAGCTAACACACAAAGAGAAAACTCATAAAACTGTTCTTGTTAGTTTCCCCTTGAGTTTTAACTTTTTTGTTTCTATTCATATCTTATCATACTGCCTATATCTTGAAAAGTTAATCCAGGTATTTTTTTGATAGGTTTCCCTTTTGCTGTTCCTATTCAAAGTATTAGTAGTTTACACACCACAATTAGAAGTTTATAATATTCTGTATACTTATTTATACCAAAATGATTTCTTATTGCTCATTAATTCTCTTTTCTTTCAAATTGATGAACTCCCTTTAGCATTTCTTATAGAACAGGTCTGGTGTTGATGACATCCCTCAGCTTTTGTCTATCTGGACAAATCTTATCAGTCCTTCATGTATTAAAGAGATTTTTATTGGATATACTATTATACTATAGCATTTTTTTTTCTTTTCAGCACTATAAATATGTCATGCCCATCTCTCCTGGCCTGTCAGGTAGGAGACACAAGGTCAAAGGAGACTATTTCAAAGCTTTCAGATTTAATGACTGCCCTGTTGGGTTCTGGACTTGCATGAGGCATGTAGACTCTTCCTTTTGGCCAATTTCTCCAATTTGGAATGAAAGCATTTACCCGATACCTGTACTCTCATGATATCTTGGAACTAACTAACTTGCTTTTGATGTTACAGGCTCATAGGCAGAAGGGACTTGTCTTGTCTCAGATGAGACTTTGGACTTGGACTTTTGAATTAATGCCAGAATGAATTAAGATTTAGGGGGCTGTTGGGAAGGCATGATTTTGTTTTGTAACGTGAGAAGGAAATTCAGGAGGGTAAAGGGCAGAATAATATGATCTGGCTTTGTTTCCCCACCAAATATCATCTTGAATTATAATTCCTATGTGTCATGGGAGGGACCTGGTGGGAGGTGAGTGGATCATGGGGGTGGCTCCCCCATGCTGTTCTCATGATAGTGAGTGAGTTCTCATGAGATCTGATGGTTTAAAAATGTGTGGCAGTTCCACTCACTCTCTCTCCCATCATAATGTAAGAGGTGCTTTGCTTTGCCTTCACCTTCCATCATGATTATAAGGTTCCTGAGGCTTCCTCAGCCATGCAGAACTCTGAGTCAATTAAACTGTTTTTCTTTATAAATTATCCAGTCTAAGTAGTTCTTTATAACAGTGTAAAAGTAAGCTAATCGGTAGGTTTCCACTAAAAAATGTGCCACCAGATATATTGGAGCTCATTTACGTGTTGTTTCTTTTCTCTTTCTAGTTTTCTCTTGCTCCTTTAGAATCCTAAGGTAAGGATGCCTTCTTTATCCATTACCTTTAGAAAGCTCCATTATTAAATATCTTGATGTAGTCATATTTGGATCAAATCTCCTTGGTATTTTATACCTTTTTTCTGCTTGAATATTGTTATCTTTCTCTAGGTTTGGAAAGTTCCCTGTTACTATCGCTTTAGATAAACTTCTGCTTCTGCCCCCATCTCTCTCTACCTCCTCTTTAAGAACAATAACTCTTATATTTCCCTTTAACACTTTTTTTTCCTTAGGTCCTGCAGGCATGCTTCGTTCTTTTTCATTCTTTTTTCTTTTCTCATCTCTGTATATTTTTAAATAGCCTATCTTCAAGCTTACTAATTCTTTATCCTGCTTGGTCAATTATACTGTTAAGATACTCAGATGCATTGTTCAGTATGTCAATTGCTTTTCTGAGCTCTGAAATTGTTTTTTTTTTTTTTCTTCACTTTTTCTTTTCTTTCTTTTTTACTTTTTTTTTTTTTGAGATAGTATCCCAATCCCTCTCCCAGGCTGGCATGCAGTAATGCAGTCTTGGCTCACCGCAACCTCTTTCTCCCAGGTTCAGTGATTCTCCTACGTCAGCCTCCCATGTAGCTGGGATTACAGGTGTGCACCACCATGCCTGGCTAATTTTTGTATTTTTAGTAGAGATGAGTTGTTGGTCAGTCTGGTCTCAAACTCCTGACCTCAGGCAATCCATCTGCCTTGAGCTTCCTCAGTGTACTGGGATTACAGGTGTTAACCACCATGGCCTGGTCTTAGCTCCAGAATTTCTGACTGATTTTTAGAAATTATTTTAATCTCTTTGTTACATCTATCTGATAGGATTTTAAATTCCTCCTCTGTGTTATCTTGGATTTCACTAACCTTCTGCCCCTAATTTGAATTATTTATCACATATCTCTGTTCTCTAGGATTGGGCCCTGTTGACTTATGTAGCACATTTAGTGAAATCACATTTTCCTGGATGGTTTTGATGCTTTTGGATGTTCAACAGTGGCTGGACATTGAAGAATTAAGTATTTATTGCAGTCTTCAAAGTCTGAACAATGTGCAAATTTATCTTTGTAATCCATTTGTGACTATCTATGCTATGTTCCCTTTCTATAATAGTGCTATTTCTTTCATTTTAATTATATATGTTTGTCTGCTTTTTCTGACAAATAGCTTTATTATGAGAGACTCACTGCAGTGTGTCTTCATTTTTCATATTCATTCATAAGCATAGAAACCCTGCTAATAAGGAACAAGGAATACAACTGAAATTGGGGATACGAGTAGGGTGAGCAAGAGACTGATTTAGGAGCTTGTCTAGAAAGGCTATTTTAGAAGATGGCCGCAAAATGTGGAGAGAGTTAAAATTGTATAAAAATATAAACAGTTCCTTAATTGAGCAAATAGTATAAAAATATAAATAGTTCCTTAATTGAGCATGTGACTGGAGGATTATTTACATTTGTTGTCCCTGCCTCAACCTTTCACTTTCCCACTCTATCAGAGAGGAAAAGGGGAGGCAACTTTGACCTACAGACAGTCTATTGTTTAAACACACTACGGACTGACTAAAGCCAACTTAAAATTTCCTAGTTCCTGGCTAACGTTGCTGATCTCCTTTTTCTTGGAGCATATGCTTTAAAAATCTTCCAGTTAAAAATTCCATTCCTGCCTCTTTCAGATGTAAATCTTCCAAAACTCAGAAATATCTTTCTCAAGGGCCCAAGAGCCATCTCTTTGAAATGTGATAATCAAGAAAGATAGGGCCCCTATCTCCTGGTCTCTGTAGAAGTGCAGGAGCCTAATGGCCTAATTACGTTAAACAAACTTCCCCTAACATACCCCAGCCCTTTTTTTTATGAACTCACTCAGTGTTTAAAAATCATCCTGCCTTTTGTTTCAGTGGAGATGAATTTAATCTTTGAATTTAATCTCTCTCTCCAACTACAGCAGTGTTAAATAAAACCTCCCTTTTTCATTTAACTGGTGAGTATAATCTTTCTTTGAGCATTCTTAGGAGATACCAGGTCTATAGTCCAAAAATATACAAAATTCTGTCACCATTCCTACCCTGTTTCCTACTTTATTTTTTTCCTAATTTGGAATTAGTATTCAGATTATCTCATTTCAGTTTCAAGTAAAATATGTGGGGGGAAAAAAAAACCCTCTCTCTCTTCTTTTTAATCATTATTTTAAACCAAGTTCTTTTTTAAAAAAAAAATATTGATCCTTAAATAAGGCTATGGGATGTGTAAAATTGATCAGGAAAGACGTGTGAGTACATGCCTGAAGTCAGTTTAAATGAGGAAAGCAATTTGAGTTCCTCAGACCTGACCTAAAATGTTTTATATAAAATACAAATTAGTTAACCCAGCAAGAACTCATTCAAACATTAAGTCTGAGAGGCACACATCTGGAAGTGTCCTTAGGGTGAGGCCCTGCCACAGGGAGGGATCTTGGTTAGAGTTGTCTACCAAAACCAGTATCTTCCCTAGGCCAAAATGTGAAGTGGTTGAAGGTTGATTTCAGGCTCTCTTATTTCAAAACTATTCCTTCATTTCCTCTTCTTTATCATAATCCCTAGCAGCAGCCTTTATTTCAGGATATTTCACATAAACATTTTACATGGATTTACCATCTCTGACATCACCAGTTTTTATTTTCATCAAACCACTCTCCACCAAACTATGTCTTACTTGTTCCTTAGGTCCTACCTATTGATGATTCAATATAATAAGTTATATAAACAAGTGAGCTAATTAGATTGTATCAGTCTGTCCTCATGCTGCTAATAAAGACATAGCTTACACTGGATAATTTATAAAGGAATTAAAAAATCTGGAGACAACAGATGCCGGAAAGGATGTGGAGAAATAGGAACACTTTTACGCTGTTGGTGGAAGTGTAAATTAGTTCAACCATTGTGGAAGACAGTGTGGTGATTCCTCAAGAAATAGAAATTCCATTTGACCCAGCAATCTCATTACTGGGTATATATCCAAAGGATTATAAATCATTCTACTATAAGGACACATGCACACGAATGTTCATTGCAGCACTGTTTACAATAGCAAAGACTTGGAACCAACCCAAATGCCCATC
>CAUYQU010023142.1:0-10725 GCA_963574635.1 Cheracebus regulus
AGGCTCTGCCACGCTCTGGTCACTGGGCCCTATATGATTGGCTTTATCGACTCCTTTGTCAACGTGGTTTGCATGAGCAGACTGCATTTCTGTGAATCAAATGTAGTTCATCACTTTTTCTGTGACACGTCCCCAATTTTAGCTTTGTCCTGTACAGACGCATATGACGTTGAAATCATGATATACATTTTAGCTGGTTCCACCCTGATGGCATCCCTTATCACAATATCTGCATCCTATGTGTCCGTTCTCTCTACTATCCTGAAAATTAATTCCACTTCAGGAAAACAGAAAGCTTTCTCTACTTGTGCCTCTCATCTCTTGGGAGTCACCATCTTCTATGGAACTATGATTTTTACTTATTTAAAACCAAGATAGTCTTATTCCTTGGGAAGAAATCAAGTGGCTTCTGTTTTTTATACTATTGTGATTCCCATGCTGAATCCACTCATTTATAGTCTTAGAAACAAAGAAGTGAAAAATGCTCTTATTAGAGTCATGCAGATAAGAGAGTACTCCAGGCAATTAAAATAGCAGGAATGCTGAACATTTAACTCATGTTTTCTTTCTTTCATATTCGGTATTTCCTTTGTCTTTCCAGCAAAACAATTGAATGCTTTATTTTTTTTTTCATTTCTGTTGTGCTACCCTTTGCTTGACTAAACATGAACATTTCAATGAGTATGTTTTTAGAAATCAAAATTGTAATTAGAAATCATAATATATGTGTCATATTTACAGTCTAAATATATGTCTTTAAAAGCAACTGATGTGAAAAATAAGAAAATATGGTTGTCTTTTAAAATTATATAACACAAATTCCTATGCATACTTCAGTTGGAAGTAAATTTATTATGGAAAAAAACTATTTGGGCACAATAATAATAGTTTCAGAAGTTATTTCATTTCTTATATGGGGAAGACTTCTAACAGAGGCTTTAGGAGTACTATTTTGAAATAAAGCTTTCCAAGAGTTAGATTCTAAGTATGCTACATTTTTAGCTACGTAACCCAGAATATGTTACCTAAAATTTAAGACTCTATTTACTTAAGTGAACGAGATAAATAATAACTCCAAATTTGATCAGAGGGTAGTTATAAAGTGTTTAAGGTGACAATAATCAATGCTGTCCATTTTCATTAGAAGACTTGCATTCGTGCCCAATGCCTTTTTTGAAGAATATTCGCCTGTGTCTTATGCATTACTTTTGGTTAATTTAATTGACAGACACACAAGCAACTAAAAAGGAAAACAATGTTAGCAGTTCACATTTTGGGATTTAGGAAGTAAAATATTTCAATAGAATTAAAACAGCATATATTATGTTGGAGAAAAGTTTAAGAATATTATAAAGAATTAAAGAAAATAGAAACCCTCAAAATATTGAGCTTTGGCTGTTCTTTTTATGGAATAGTTATTCTTTTGTTTCTTTGTTTTTCTAATAAATTTTCAGTTTAAGGAAAACAAATATTGAATGTTGTACAGCTTCTTCTAGATCAATGGTTTTGAATATGTGCACATATATAATATATGTAAACAAAATTTCTTCAACTTTCTATGTACCGATTTTCAGCTTTCTGTATCCATTTACAAATTTAATATTGGATAATCTCTTTGTCATCAACACCACTAATACAAATCTGTTCTTGGCACATGAGCAAAATCATGACCCATTTCACAATGTTTAGGACTTGAAATATAAACTCACCAAGTTAAAAATCTACATGCAATGATATCTCTTTTGCATGCTAAGCATTTGAAAACTTGATTTTTGTAACGTGTCAAACTGTTTCTTTGTTAAAATTCTGTGTGTTTTTAAATATCATTCCCTCCTGATTTCTACAGGTTTATTTTAGTTTTAAAAATAAATCATTTAATTAAATGCTTTATTCATTTATTTTACATTTCTGAATACAGAAAAGTTGTAAAGCAAAGAATTGAGGATGAATTCAGATGTTGTAACATCTCATAAACTTTAATCGGGTACAGTGCTAAAATGTCTTTTATTTTTTAATTTTTCTTTTACACATTCTGGAATCACAGTATTGTTTTCCTCTGCCATTTATTTATTTATCTTAATTTATTTATTATACTTTAGGTTCTGGGGTTCATATGCAGAACGTGCAGGTTTGTTTCATAGGTATATACATGCCATGGTGGTTTGCTGCATCCATCCCCTCATCATCTACATTTATTTTTATGTTATCCCTCACCTAATGTTATCCCTCACCAATCCCCCCACCCCCTGCTCTCTCTCCCCTAGTCCCCCACCCCCTGACAGGCCCTGGTGTGTGATGTTCCCCTCCCTGTGTCCATGTGTTCTCATTGTTCAATACCCACTTATGAGTGAGAATATGTGTTGCTTGGTTTTTCTGTTCTTGTGTCAGTTTGTTGAGAATGATGGTTTCCAGCTTCATCCATGTCCCTGCAAAGGACATGAACTCATCCTTTTTTATAGCTGTGTAGCATTTGTGGTATATATGTGCCACATTTTCTTTATCCAGTCTATCATTGATGGGCATTTGGGTTGGTTCCAAATCTTTGCTATTGTGAACAGTGCCACAATAAACATACATGTGCATGTGTCTTTATAATAGAATAACTTATAATCCTTTGGGTATATCCAGTAATGGGATTGTTGGGTCAAATGGTATTTCTATTCCTAGATCCTTGAGGAATCACCACACTGTCTTCCACAATAGTGGAACTAATTTATACTACCACCAACAGTGTAAAAGTGTTCCTGTTTCTTCACATCCTCTCCAGCGTCTGTTATCTACTGATTTTTCAATGATCACCAGTTTAACTAGTGTGAGATCATATCTCAATGTGGTTTTGATTTGCATTTCTCCAATGACTGGTGATGATGAGCTTTTTTAAATGTTTGCTGGTTGCATAAATGTCTTGAGAAGTGTCTGTTCACATTCTTTGCCCACTTTTTGATGGGGTTGTTTTTTTCTTGTAATTTTTTTAAGGTTTTTTGTAGATTCTATAATCTACAAAGAATCTGTCAGATGGGTAGATTGCAAAAATTTTTCCCATGCTGTTGGTTGCCTGTTCACTCTAATGATAGTTTCTTTCGCTGTGCAGAAGCTCTTAAGTTTAATCAGATTCCATTTGTCTGTTTTGGCTTTTGTTGCCATTGCTTTTGGTGTTTTAGTCATGAAGTCCTTCCCCATGCCTATCTCTTGAATGGTATTGCTCAAGTTTTCTTCTAGGGTTTTTATGGTGTTAGGTCTTATATTATTTTAGAAGCTATTTTCCATTTTCCAACTATTTTAATTTAAACTTCTGTAACAGTTACTAGATAGTTTTCATCCAAGCAATATTTTTTTATCTTTTATAATTTGTTTTCTTTATAAAATTGTATTTGATTTTTTAAGTGCTTTATTAATGTTAAAAATAGAGTGTAACCTCCATTTTAAGGGTTAATATTTTGATACTTTTCCACTCATTCAAACTGTCAACTAATTTATTCAGATATTTTTTATATATATCATTTCCTCTAATATCTTGATTTATTTTGAAACTACACCTTATCAAATATAATGCTACATAAAATTATTATGATTTAACTTTTGCTTTGATATCCATATTGTCCAGAATATGTGTTTATAATTTCCCCTATTTGTTTTCATTTGCAATTAGAAATAAGTATTTAGTAGACATTTATTGTTTAATGATATTAAATGCATGATATAATTTCATATATTTACAAAATCTTTTTATTTTTCTAGTCATTTTTATAAGCTATGGTTTTATCTTGCTTTCCGTTACATCTGCTTCTATAATTTAGAAAATGGATTCTGCCAATTTGTGTTGCAAAGTTGGTCTACAGAATGTATAACTTTGTAGAGAAAACTTATGCTGAGAAATTGCTTAACTTCTAATTTAATTAGGACTACCCTATCTTCTTCATTCACACAATATTATAGAAAAGCATACAATAATCTATGTGCAATATGAAAGATTTAAACTGTTCATATTTGACCTATGCTTTTCCTATTATATTGGTGTAAAATATATTTTATGTAAGATACCTAAGACAGTTTTCTGATTCATAGTGTCATGCCAAAATGCCATAAAACACAGATATGAAAAAACCCATGAATCACCATAGCAAAATAGGAACAGCTATTTTTGCTTCCAAATAATTATGACTAGATGAAAATAGTAATAAAATATTTTTCTGAGCACTTATCATGTACAGACAATATTCCATGGGCTTTACATATATAATTAACATACTTTGTCATTATAATTTAACTGCCAGGTCGGTAATAGCAATATATAAATTTTAATCACACATTAACTGAAAACCCCCTTTACTTGTTCAAGCAAAGATTTAAGACTTATCTCGGACTGATGTGATTATTATGTATTGTCTGCCTGTATCAAATTATCTCATATAGTCTATAAATATGTATCTTATGTACCCACAAAAAATGACAAACTAAGAATTTTTTTAAAAAATAAAACACAGAGGAGCTTCAGAATTGGGTAAACATAGGCTCTAGCTTGAGCTGAAAAGAGCATTCAAGCCTGCAATGGGTGGGCCTGAGGCCTTTACTTGGCTTAATGTGAGGACAGTGCTCCCTCTCCTGAAGACTCATTTGTACACTCAGCGGATACTATTAT
Organism: Cheracebus regulus; assembly: GCA_963574635.1. Lineage (NCBI taxonomy): Eukaryota > Metazoa > Chordata > Mammalia > Primates > Pitheciidae > Cheracebus > Cheracebus regulus. Next base: position 4,640 of record CAUYQU010023142.1, read on the forward strand.
GTAATGCTTGTCACCTTTCATTAACTTCTCTTGCAAGCCTATTTTTTTTCAAGTCTACGTGGGCAGGAGAGGCTTTCTGGAACTATTTCAGATATAGACACACACCTTAGGGAGAACAGTCTGTGAGTGATGGCTTTCTCAGCCACAAGTCAGAGAAGTGGAGAAATCATTTTGAATTCTGGGCATCCAATCACATGTTCAGAAAAGGACACTTTTCCCTTTGAAAGTTGCACAGTAAACAGAAGTTCAGCCTGGGAAGCAAATGTACTTCTGATTATTTAAACTGAAGTTCTAGAGAGGATGAGACAGTCAGTAGTTTCTTTTTTTTTTTTTCCACCTTCAGTGAGGGAATTTCAGACAAATGCAGAAAACAAATGCAAAGTAATATCAAAGTATTATATAAAGTATTATATTTATAAAATACTTTGTATTATATAAAGTATTATATTTATAAAATACTTTGTATTATATAAAGTATATTTATAAAATACTTTGTATTAAAGTATTATATTTATAAAATACTTTGTATTAAAGTATTATATTTATAAAATACTTTGTATTAAAGTATTATATTTATAAAATACTTTGTATTAAAGTATTATATTTATAAAATACTTTGTATTATATAAAGTATTATATTTATAAAATACTTTGTATTATATAAAGTATTATATTTATAAAATACTTTATATTATATAAAGTATATATACTTTATATAAATTTATATTATACTTTATATTATATAAAGTATAATATGAAGTATTTTATAAATATAATAAAATGCTTTATATTATATAAAGTATATATATCTGATTGAAACATATCAGAATCCTATTAATGCACTATATCTTGGAAAGTATGTCTCTCTATATATATATGTTATAATATTTTGCAATATTTTATCCACTAAATAAAATATGTTGCAATATTTTATTCACTGATTGATTGATGGGTATTTGGGATCCTTTTCTTAACAAAAAAAATCCTTACACCTTGGTAAAGGTATTTACAAAAAGCAGAGGTTATTAAAAGGTATATGCTACTGATAAACATTCTCTAGGGCTGTTGATAGAGGATAGTGTGATTTTGGCAGTACTAGCTAAATCTCAAATGTATAGGTACAGCCCTATTTGCAGAAAAAGCACTCAATAAAGGAAAGAACAGTTTATCAGACGATGGGATGATGCTGAGGAGAGAATTTGTGTTTAATCAGGATACAGCCTTTTTTGATGTTAAAGAAAAAAAAAATAAAGGATTCAGAAACACAGTGGCTCAACAACAAGGTATTCTTAAATGTAACATGCAGAGTTTTCTGCATTTTATTCTTATTACTCTTGACCTGACTAGACTTTGTGGGGAGTTGTTTTTCACAAGTCAATCCTAGGACACAGATTCTTCTATGTTATTACTCTATTATCTCCCTGATGTTTTCTTCCATGTGTTTGAAGAGGGTTAATCTAGTTCTTTGTTCACATTGCAGTCCAAGAGAAAGATGAGATTTTTTGACACTAGGAAGACAATTCCAAAGTTTTTATTAATATGGATGGTTTTTAGGAACATATTAATTTATTAAGTAGACATAGGACTACCCTGGTTACTCATTTCTTCTGATGTAAGCCTCTTTAGAGAATTGTACTTTTTATTTAATTATCAATTTTATTAACAAAATGTTGTTCATAATATTCTTATTTTCTTTTTCATATTTGTGGAGACCAGAGTAAAATACCTTATTTCATTCCTGATATTGGTTATATCTATCTTTTCTCTTCTTGGTGTTGAACCTGGATTATAAAACATGTTTTATATATTATAGTTTACCTAAAATAATCTATATCACAACTTTTAATGTAAGACCCTTAGGGTAGTGTGAAGTCAGATTTCTCCCATTCATTTTGCTATATTTGTCATAAATTTTACGTTTATGTATGGTTTAAACCCAAAACACACCAGCATAATTTTACTTGATATTGATTTATTAAAGCAATTAAAATGTCAAATATTTGTTATTTTTTATTTTCAGTTATACATTTTTGATGCTATTTCTTTATTTGTATGAAGCCATGTTTCCTTCTGTTATACTTAGAGCACAAGTCTGCTGTTTATCAATTATTTCAGCATAAGTGTGAACTGGGCATGTGTGTAAGTGTATGTGTGTTTAATTTCCTGAAAATAGGCTTCATTTAGCTTTACTTTTTGTATCTATCCTTACTGGGATCCTCTGACCTTCTTGGACCGGTGATTTGATGGATTCCTTACTTTTGCAAAATTATTCAACATTGTATCTTCAAATACTTCTTAAGCTTCATTTCTTCTCCATTATTCTTTTGTATGTTGTTAGACTACTTGACACTGCCATGCAGTTCTTGTGTACTTTTGTTTCAACTTTTTTCTTTAACTTTCTTTCTGTTTGATTAACTTCTATTGCTTAATATTCCAGTTCACAAATTGTTTCTTGATCTTTATTAACTCTACTGATAAGTCTGTTGAATAAATGCTTTGTCTCCAATATTGTGACCATGTAGGGAGTTTGGGGATTTAGATGGGTGGTCCAACATTTCACTGGACACTTTCTGTAGATGCCATCTGAGGAAATTGCTGGCATATTTATGCATGTTCTTTACTCTCTCCACTATAACTTTTATTCCTGTAGTTGTCAATGCTCTTAGTCAACACCAATCAAGAATACCTGTAATTGAAAAATTGATGTTATTAGTAAATCTCATAAACACTTGGTAGGGGCCAGCAGAGAAAACTTTAATAGTGAATGTAAATCCTTCCAATCTAGAACTTTTTGATGTTCTCAATAGCACACACTTGGCTTTAAGTTTGTTTGTTTGTTTTTTAATTTAGCTGATTTATTCCTACTTGCCTATATGATGGCCACATTTTTCCCTCATCCTTTGCCAAAAGTGAAACAGTTCATGTGTCTTGCTTCCTCTCGGAGGGGACTTATGTCTGCTTAGAGTTGATATTATGTAGATGAATGCAACCTCAGCTCCATGACAGATTCATAAAAATTATGATTTTATAGATTAACTGGATTGTTTTAAATAGGGTGCAAGCAACGTTTTTTGTAGCTTTCTACATCCTATGTGGAAATAAAAGTTCTATATATCCTTTAAATCCTCTTCATTGCTATGCCTTAAATCCACTTACCCGTGCAATATCTCATTCTGCACCTTGAAAATGTAATGGAATCTCATTATCGGTCCAGATATAACTGAATACATCTACTCAGTTCCTACATTATTTATTTGTCTCTGCTTTTCCCCCCTTTTTTTCTCTCTCTTTCCATTCTTCCCTTTTTTCTCTTTATCTTACTGATCACTGAAACCCAAAACCTGTGACCGCTTTACATCGCAATGAAAAGAATAAATTAGCAAGTTCAGTAAACCAGTTCTCCAATATTTTTAAGCGCATTCTTTTCGACTTATTTCTGTCATTGGCTGTATGAAAACTGTTAATGTTTCCTAAGGTGTTGTCTAGAGGCAGAAAAATTAAGTTGGTAAAGTGAAAAGATCAGTCAATTCTTTCAACGCATATATAACAAGCTTTAAAAAGCTGTAGCTAGTCAAATTAGGCTTGAATCCTCACATCACTCTTAAGAACCACATGGCATTGAGCAAATTATTTATAGTTTAAGTGTACTGTTTCTTCATCTGTGATAAAAGGTAATACTACAACCACTTGGAGTAGTTATGAGCATTACATGAGTTAATAACTGTAAAACATTTATACAAGTGTCCATTCCCTAATAAGCAGCACATAAGTATTACTATTGAAAGGGAAGAAACTTTCCTCTACTCTTCTAGAGTTCCTGGCTAGTTCTGAAAATAAAACTGACAAAGACAGATTAATAGGAGAGAGAATACAAATTTAGTTAATAAAATTTTATGTGAAATTGAAGCCTGCAGAAATGACGATCCAGAGGTACAAGGAAAAATGTCTAGTTTTATGCATAGGTTCAGTGAAGAATGGACAGCTATGCAGAAATGGGACTGGATAAAAGGATATAGTCTGATGGCAAAAGACTGTGGGAGGACAGCAACCTAGCAAGCCCTGTGTTCAGATTCTTCTTTGCCTATCTGTGTAGCATTTCCTTTCCTTAGGTATAGGACAGGACCCTTTTGGAATGTGGGTCTAAGACCAACTTTCAGACAACTCAGATCAGATAATTTCTTTGCCATGAGCTTCTACACCGAAATCAGAAGAAGGTGAGTGATTTTTTTTTTTTTTTTTTGGCTTCCTTTGGAGAAAGGAATTCTATTTTCTATGACTCACCTTATGGAAGAGAAACTCCAGTTTTGAAGGCTTGTCTTGGGAGAAAAGGGGAAGCAGAAAAAAGGAAGGTAGAAGAAAGACAAAAAACCTAGATTCTGAAGCCTTTTCAGTCTTACTTGGTTCAAAGCACTCAGCATCCAAGGTACCATACTTCAAGGTATTGTGTTCTGAGCCCCAACATTTCCCCTAGCTGAAACTTTATTGAAAATTTCAACACTTCAGAGCTGAGCTAGTGGTTGTGGAGAGGAGAATCAGGTTGGAATATGAGTAGCAAAACATCTGCAAAAAGGCAGAAAGTATACACTATAATGATAGTAAACAGAAAAGAACAAATCTAAGCACATTGAACACTCTAAGCACATAAGAACATATCTAACTCGTTCATTAACTTATCATTAAGTCAATAAATACTTTTTGTCAATAAACTACTTTTTCTAGGTGCTCTTTTTTACTTTGGAGATATAATTCTGATGTCAAACAGACACAATACCTGTCTTTATAAAAGTTACAATATCAGCATAGTGGTAGCTCTAGATAGAAATCAAATACAACAAAAAATAGTAAATACAAACTTTTTTTATTGCATTTTAGGTTTTGGGGTACATGTGAAGAACATGCAAGATTGTTACATAGGTACACACATGGCAGTGTGATTTGCTGTAAATACAAACTACTAAGTGATAAGAAAAAGAGGCCCCATGGGAATATAGGGTAAGTCAAAGGATATTTTTGAGAGAAAAGTAATTGACTGAGATATACCGAGTAAAGTTTTATTAAATTGAGAGTTAAATATACCACTCTACCATATTAGCCTGAACAAATAGAAGATCATGGGAGATTTTATTTCTACTATTAGGTTTTACAAATACTGGGAGACCAAACAGACCTAATATACATCTACAGAACTCTCCACCCCAAATTCACAGAATATACATTTTTCTCAGCACCACATTGCACTTACTCTAAAATTGACCACATAATTAGAAGTAAATCACTTCTCAGCAAATGCAAAAGAACAGAAATCATAACAACTAGTCTCTCAAACTACAGTGCCATCAAATTAGAAGTCAGGATTAAGAAACTCACTCAAAATCGCACAACAACATGGTAACTGAACAAACTGCTTCTGAATGACTACTGGGTAAATAATGAAACAAAAATAAAGTTGTTCTTTGAAACCAATGAGACTGAAGACACAACCCACCAGAAGCTCTGGGACAGATTTAAAGCAGTGTCTAGAGGGAATGTATAACAATAAATGCCAACATGAGAAGTGAGGAGAGATGTAAAATGGACACCCTATCATCAACATTAAAAGAGCTGGAGGAACAAGATTGAACAAATTCAAAAGCGAGCAGAAGGCAAGAAATAACTAAAATCAGAGCAGAACTGAAGGAGATAGAGACACAAAAAATCCTTCAAAAAATTAATAAATCCAGGAGCTGGTTTTTGAAAAGTTCAACAAAATAGACCGCTGGCCAGACTAATAAAAAAGAAAAGAGAATCAAATAAATGCAATAAAAAATGATGAAGGGGCTATCACCACCAATTCCACAGAAATTCAAACCACCGTCAGAGATCACTACAGACAACTTTATGCACGTAAACCAGTAAAGCTAGAAAAAAGTGAGTAAATGCCTGGACACTTACACCCTCCCAAGGCTAAACCAGAAAGAAGTTGAATCCCTGAATAGACCAATAATAAGGTCTAAAGTAGAAGCAGCAAATAATAGCCTACCAACCAGAAAAATCCAGATCCAGATGGGTTCACAACCGAATTCTACCAGACATACAAAGAGAAATGA
>CAUYQU010023146.1:0-239055 GCA_963574635.1 Cheracebus regulus
ACATTTGGGCACTTTAGCTGCTGGTCAGCTAAAGGTTCACCAGTTAATAATCGTTAATGCACTTATCTTAGAACTCTACCTTGGACTCTTTTCAAATGCAAATTAATGTAAAAATATTTGTCAGACTCTAGCTAATGTTAAGAAAAAATTACTTAGGTCTTTATTTACCTTCAAGCTAGTTTTTACACAACCTTATTTCAGAGTTTGTAAAAAGATATGAAAAACCTGAATATGACATGGAGTTTGCAGCTGTTTGTTGTTAGTTTATTTTAAAATTTAATATTTATAAATAATTAAGACATTTGTTTTATTAATCTTAATATTTTCTGTATACAAAAAAAGCTCTGTTTTTGCCTTTTACATTCACTTAAAAATCTCTGGGAATTTAAAAAGTACTCAAGTAAAGATAAGCTTATTTTATTTTTAAGAAAATGCCCATTGATAATTATCTGGGAGATCACGATTATTCTTGAAAATATTCAGCATGATAGCCGGATGTAATGTAAAGCATAAATGAAGAAAGCCCATGGTTAATTAAATTGCATTTCTCGACAAAATGGAATGTATGCCAATCAGATATGAGGCTCCTACTCTATCTCCCTGCTAAGCATTTAAGACTCAGAAAAAATAAAGGAATAAGTTGGGTTTAGCGTTATTATGGATGTGAACCACATCACTAGGAGATAATACCATATTATTTTTCTGGAATGACAATGAGGACATTCACCTTAAGAGGCTCCCTTTGATGCAGTATTTAAAATCGCTAGTGAGGGATGTGTTAGGAATAAAATTAAACCACAGGTGGTGTTTTCGTTCTCAAGTCCCTGATGCTTCAAATAGAGAGAGTGAATTAACAGATGAAATACAGAATCTGTATGACGTCTGGAATGAACTGTTCAAATATTTAATTTGCCTGTTTAGATCCTGTTATTAATAACAAAAACACAATATCACAATAATGAGCGGGGTTGAAAAAATTACCAGCTAGTGAATCATCATTTGCCTGCTATTATTTTAATTTGATTTATGTTTTTTAGGAGGTGTAAATTATCTGTTTTGTTTTGTTTTGAGAATTTACCGGTGAACCTACTTGTTTAGAATACTTTTTCTTACACTTTCTTTAGAACGTTTTATTTACTTTTTTTTTTTACATCCCCCAAGCCCTTTTCTATACAGTACAACTTAACTATAAAAGTGATGATATTTGTTTCTGTTTTCCTCACTATATAAGCTAATGTAACTCAGTAGCTAATAAGAGCCGTAGGCTTACATGGCTTTTCATAAAGTACCTCACAGTCAATAACCTATTTAGTGTGGAGGCTGACAAGGATTGTCAGTTTGATTTTTACAATACATCCGATAAAGAGCTACAGTCAAATTGCTACACTACAGATGCTTAGAAATTATTAAAGTATGTATGTATAATTGTAGGTTGATTATCTTACTGAATAATTAGGAACACTGGTTTGGCTTGATTTTTTTCCTGTGAGATAGCAATGATACAGGATTCTAGGGATAAATAAAACAAACAAAAATCTTTAGTAAGCCAGGAAAAAAAGACATTATCTTTTATAAAGAAATAAAATTAATACAAACCTAAAAGATATAAACATAAGAAGTGTAATAAGGAAGTTCCAGATAACTGTTTAAAAGATTGCAAATGTCATCATTAAAAAGCATACACCTGAGGGCTGTTTTTCATAAAAAGATAACAGACTAGAGCTTTTTGTGATGAAAATCATTACAAAAACCATTATGATTTCTTAAGACTTTGATTTTATAAACTCACAAAAATATGTCTTCCGAGACAAAGATACAAATTTCAAGGAGTATTTTTCACTGGCATTCAGAAAAAGCTGAAAACTTATGAAAGCACTATGTCTTTATTAAAACATCTGAGTAATTTATAACAGCATTTGACTCTCTTTTTGCTTGTGGCCCTTTCTTTGGTTCTTTGGAAAATATGTTAAACATAACATTTTAAATAATGTTTTTATTTGTTTGTTTGTTTATTTACTTCAGAGACAGAATCTCAGTCTGTTGCCCAGGCTGGAGTGCACTGGCACGATCCTAGCTCACTGCAACTTCAAACTCTTGCACATAAGGCATCCTTCTGCCTCAGCTTCCCAAGTAGCTTGGACTACAGGAATCAGCCACCACTCCTGGCTAATTTTTTTATTTTTTAATTTTTAAGTGTGATCTCCCTATGTTATCCAGGCTGGTCTCAAACTTCTGGCCTTAAGTGAGTCTCCTGCCTCAGGTTCCCATAATATTTAATAGTTAAAAAAATCATGTTTGTGGTTTTGAATAATTTAACAATGTGGATTATTTAAATAAAAACAGATATTATAAAATATATAATTGCTAATTTTGTTGAATGGATATGTTCTTAGTTATTCTGTAAATAAAAACTATAACAGAGATCAAGTCCAGGAGAATAGTATCAACTACAAAAATGAGCTATTGCAACACTTGTTCTCTCTAAAAGGGGTTATCCACAACTCAGGTATAACATATTGCTGTTCTATGGAATGTGCAGCCAGTGGTGTCAAATATTCCATTTTTTTAAAGTGAGAATAGAAACTCAAGTTCAATGTCAGGTTTCTTAAGAGTTAAATATAAGCAACAAATCCAAATGTTTTTGAACATTCTGTGCAAAGCAAGAATTTGTAGGTAAAGTCTCTATTGGGCATGCATGCCTCCAGTTTTTTATCTCAGGGTATCAGGGCAGGAGTCAAAGGAAACTGTTTTGAGTGTGTCACTCTTTTTTAACTGAGATTAATGTTTATGCATACAGCTTATTTTACATTTTAAAATTCTTTGGTGTGTTCAAAAGAATGTCGTTTTACTTTCTCAGAGTTGAAAACTATCATTTTTTTCTTAAAGGTTTTATAGTCTTTAAATGGGACACTGCCAAACCCTATATGATATTATCATAAGCTATCCATAAGGTGGCTTGAGAGTTTAAAAGAGATCATACCTGTTTATTGAACACTAAAAAACATTTTTAGAAGAGTAGCATTTGAGCATGAAAATTATCTTCTATTTTATCTAAACATAATATTTGAAGTAAAATCCATAGTTCTGTTATTTAGTTAGTGGTAAGACTATTAGAACATGAATATTTATGAATTGTTATTTTGAGGTGTCCTAGTTTGAGCACTGATTATTCTATTAAGCCCTTATATTCATTCAAATTTCTCACATGCTGCTTCTATTTACTAAGTGTTATCCTGGCCTCACAAGTTCTAATGAATTTTTAATTGTGAAGTGATGATACGACTTTCTGCTAACACTCAAAAGCCATCCATCATCAAAAATATTTTACAAACCAATTCCCTTAATCTCCCGATCACCTGAAGCTTACTTACTCCTTTGACAACTTACCATTTGCCTTGTTAGAAATAAAATAAAATATACATTATTTTGCATTTGGATTCAGTCCTTGTAATGGTTACTTAAATGCAATTTCTCATTTACATACAGTAACAGCTTAATTGGATTGTTATCTTAGTTTCTCCTGGGAAAATTTCTCTGCATATAAAAACTCTACAGTCTAGACTCATCCATGGTGATCCTGTTTATTTGCAAACATATATCTGTTTATTATTCATTGAAAAACTGCTTGTTCATATTTTGCATATTCTCATATCTTAAGTTAATGAATCTTTGCAAATTATTTAAATATATTTAAGATTCTGTCACTTTCCCAATTTAAAAAGTGCTGTTAGTCTACCTAAAAGATACCATAAGGTTAGTTATGAATATGATTTTCTCAGTTCTACATTTGAATAGTCTGTTTTATAAATTAGTATAGCCAGTAGTGAAAATTACCAGAGAATATATGTGCTGTATAACTAAGGTCAAAACTTTCTTTTTATTAATGCAGTGTATTAGATCACATGACTTTCAGATTTTTAATTTAGAACATTATTATAGCAAAAGAAAAAACAATAATTTTAGAAAAGGTAAAAGGTGAGAAAAATATTAAAATGAGAATGGTTGCAGGGCATTGAAAGAGGTATAGTAGAGATTCCAAAATTCAATAAATTGCTCTGCATTCTGGAGTGAGATGACTTGGACTTTTAATGTAAATTTCAGTGTCAATGAATACCAAGTACTTAGACATAATTTCAATTAAAATTAATAACTTTTAATGTAATATTTAATCTTAAAAATGTATTACTGAGTTTCAAATATATAACCAGAATATAAAGAAAATTTTCCTGTTTATATGGATATTCAGTTAGATGGGATGCTTATTCAAGGATTAAACAAAAGACAGGGAATTGTCTATAGAAGAATAACTCTGAAAATAGGTGCACACAGCATTAGAAAAAACAAAGAAGCAGTTTCAATCTTTTATGTTTACTCTCAATTCTTGTTTCAAAACTTATTCAGTGGACACTTGGATTGCTGTTTTTCAATAAAATGTTCCTCATTAGTTGATGACATGGTCCATCCTGGATAATCAAACTTATCAAACTATCATAAAAATTACAAATATAATACATACATATAACATCATATAATTTATATTTATAAATATAATCCCCTCACCAAAGCTAGACTTTTGATTAGGGTGCAACTTCAGCTCTATAATTTCTCACCCATATGCCCAAATGCTGGTAATTCTAACAATCTAATGTTGATTTCTCTAATATAAGGCCTTGCCTACTGTTAGAAAGCAAATAAAGACACATTGTTCACTATCTTCAGTATCAATTCGTACAGCTTGTGTTATGAGTCCCCAAACATGTATCTGATTCACTATCATTTCAAAGAATAATATTGAAAGCATTCAGTAGAAATACTATATTCTACTGTATCAGAAAAACACAGGCTCGGGGGAAAATTATACATTTGAATTTTGACTAATATATTCCTATTTATGTGTAATTTATTTACCTCTGTATGTTAAACTACAACAGCTACACCACTTTGCAGGGGCATTGTGGAATTGAAACAAAACAAATACCTAACTTAGGATATGTCAGAAATTAGTAATGTCTCTGAATATGGACGTTGATGAAAATGGTTAGGCCACATAGGGTTGAAGGGCAGATGTGTGGAGGTAGAGGGGAGGTATGCAAATAGAGAAGGAAAAAGCCAAATCTAACAAGTGAAACAGGTAGCACATAACATCAGAGATCTGATCATTTCTCTGGCTTTTCCCACCTTCAATATATTATTCCACTACAAATGCAAATCTATCATTGTCTGATATCCTCCAGGAATATCTTTTCTTACCTTATAAAAGTAATTCTGTCTTAAATTTTGAATCTCTCATAAATATTCATAAAATAAAATAATAAAGCGAGAAGATATATTACTAATTTCCCAACTATCTGTTTTCAGAGAGAATGAAGGCAGAATATCACATGAACAAATTAATTCAGAGATGTATTGGTGTACTTTTTTCATGACCTTGCTCGTGAATGTCCTCAAAGTTCCTTTGTATTAATAAATCCAGTAACTGACCCCTCAGACAGAGGAGAGAAAAGCTATTGACTTCTTGGCTACAAATATGGTATCCAAGGTAAGAAACTAAGAATTACAATTGCACAGTTCCTTTTTGATAAGCTAGGTCCATTAGTGAGGCCTTCAAAGGTTCCCAAATTGTAGTAACTCAAAAGCTCAAATATATTAAAGGGAAATAATAGTGTAATACACATATTATAGAATTGTATGTATAATAAATACTTAATAAAATAATTTTAACTATTTACACCATATCAATTATATTTTAAGGGCTTACATGGATTAGCTGATTTGATCTCCTGATAATTCCATGAAAAAAATTTATATTGTACTTTGTTTTTAGTGTAAGAAATTCTGGCATAGGCCGATAAAATAAATTGCCTAAGATCACAAAGAGAGGAAAGAGTGTAACACAGGATTCAAATCCAGGCAGACCAACTTCAGAAATGGTGTTCTTAAAAATGGCACTATACCTTTTATTCTCAATATGTCATTGGGGGTTTTAAAACATTTTTATATTCGCTTCATATTTACTTAATTATATGACATGTAAAACTTTTTTTTTTTTTTTTTTTTTAAAGATGGGGTTTCACCATGATGGCCAGGCTGGTCTTGAACTCCTGACCTCAGGTGATCCACCCACCTCGGCCTCCCAAAGTGCTAGGATTACAGGCGTGAGCCACCGCGCCTGGCGACATGTAAAACTTAAATAAAGTTGTTGTATGTATCTTTTCAGCTTAAAATGTTCATTAAATGTATGCATTTAAACATAACTAGCAAAAATATAAATACTCCAAATAGTCTGTGAGGTTAGTATCTGAAAACCAAAATATGTGTTCTGAATTAGTAAGTGAATAGAGTCTTTGAATTTTCCATTGAAGAAAATTGTTCACGGAATTAATATGTTCTTTACTCATGGATCAGTTATTGACAATAAGTTCTCCATTGCTTTTATGTTCCAATAAACCAACTATATGTGGTTTTTGCCCATCATTCTAGCAAAAGAAATTTCATATCTCAACTATAATAGATAATTCCTAGGCATTAATATATTTAACTACTAGGAACTCTTAAATATGCTTCATTAAAGCTTTCTCATTTGGACTCCCTCTATCTATTTCCTTTGCCTCTTCAGCATATGTTGCCATCTCATCCTCCTCTATCTACCTTGATATATTTCATTTAATCAAAGCCAAGCCCTTGGCTACTTTTTCTTCTCATTGTCTCTCTCTTTAGGAAGACTTTATGTCTATGAAGCAATTATTACCTCTCTGCCAAAAACATATGCACTGAATTTTATTAAAAATGTTATTGAATATCCTATATAATAGTTTTATTTGAGTATCTTTAAAATATTGAATAATCATGTCAATCTTCTATTTTCTTACCTTGGTTATGCCAAAAACAGACCCTAAGGCAGGGGTTTAGGAGCAGGCAATTGATTCAGAGGTGGCTTAAGGAAGTGAAGCAAAGAACTGGAGAGAGTGAGGTGAGGAAGAAAAGAGGTGTTAATGAGTTGGTCCTGCAGTGGAACTTTGGGCTCAGTTTCTGGTGATCTTACAAGGAATCTTACAGAATGCATCAGAATTCAGAATGAGGTATTGCAAATGGGACAGAATGAAATTTCTGAAATAAAATTATAATTTTATTATTTCAGAAAAATGTAAAGCGTAAAAAAATTAAGGACGGTTAATGTTGATGGTTTTTTAAATCAAGTTGGCAGATGAATAGTGTGCTGTTTTAGGGGGTGGGGAGGTCATTTCTTGTTATGGCCCTGTGAAGACCAAGGCTCCTTTCCATCTTGAAAGAATACTTTACGGCAATTTACCTGTCTAGACATTGCATGATAATGCCCTTCTTATAAATGACTGTGATAAGTGGCCTTCATTTTAGCTCTTGTAAAACAATAATATTCACAGTAGATTGATCAGTGAATAACAAAACATTGAACATTTTAAGTATGATTACTTCTATAATGTAATAGGTTGCTCAAGCTTTTATCATGAGAGACTATTTTGCCATGTTTCTCTTTTTCATATCCATTAATAAATTACAAATTAAGCATCATAGTTATTTAGAAATCAAGAACTGTTTCTTAAAGCTACTTTTTGCTCTTCATTTCTTTAGAACGCAGTACTAAGAAACAAACAAGCAAACAGAGACTTCTCCATGGTAATTCTTATTGATGCTAATCCCTCAAAGCACAATTTCAATGTGAAAATAAGCAGAATTTTAAAAGGCAAACATTTTATTATTAGGGTCCAAACATTAAAAACCTGATACAAGCAGTTTGGAACTTTACTACAAGAGGTAGGGCAAATATAAGATTTTAACTTCCGTTTGCCATTTTAAACATAGCACTAACTTAAAATAAAAGAGAATATACATTATTTTTAACTTATGGGGAGAAATTCTGTATAATTTTTCAACATTGAAACACTATAGAGTGGTTTTTAAACTACATGTTCATAGTATCTCTTAACTGATATCACATTTCATAGGATGCTAATAGAATTAAAACAAACAGATCAAAAACAATCCATGCAAATTTGTAGTTTCTTACCTTTTCTGTGCTATTACATACAATAATAATAACTCATAATACAGAGAAGTCTTAGATTCTTAATAAAGAAGTACAGCAAGTATGCATTCAAACAAAACATATAGAGTCAGCATAGATGTTTTCCAGTATAAGATGAATTGTTTAATGCAGTATTTACATGTACGGCATTTTTAAATTCCTACGTGTAGCCATTTCTCTATGATGTTATTAGCAAAATTTAGTGAAATAAGACACACATCATGAGTGTGTATATATTAGGAGAATGAATACATGGTACTATATAAGTGAGATGCATGTGATTGTTACTGACCACACATTTGAATTGTTAGTTTTTGTTCTCTAATGCCTTTTCCCATGAAGAATAACTAATGGAACATGATCATCATAGTTACAGAACCAGAATAGCACCGTGTTATGGTTTGAATATGCATGTCCCTTCCAAAATTCATATTGACATTTAATACTCAATGCAATAATATTGGGAAGCAAGAATGTTGGGAGGTGATTGAGTCATGAAGTTAAAACTCTCATGAGTGGGATCAGGTGCACTTGGGTTCATAAAAAGGATTGATGAAAGGAGTTTGCCCCTTTTTGCCCTTCTGCCTTTTTCCGTGTGAGGTCACAGTGTTGCTCCCCTCCAGAGAACACCTCATTTAAGGTGCCATCCTGGAAGCTGAGACTGAATCCTCAGCAGACAATAAACCTGTTGGCACCTTGATCTCAGACTTCCCAACGTTTAGAATGTGAGAAATAAATTTCTACTTTTCACAAATTACCCAGTCTCTAGTATGTATTTATAGCAACACAAAACAGAGTAATGTAGAAAGGGAGCTTGGTACAAAAGAACGGCAGCCAGACACATAGGCTTACATCTACTCTAGGCATATCTGCACATGGGTTCCTAATAGAAAGCCATGACAACCGTGTATGTGTTTTCTCATATCTTCAGTTGAGGAAGAATATGCTGTTCATCTGAAAAAGAAGTATACTTAGCCATTAGCTTCCAGATGCAACGTCTTCAGGATCTGCTTCAGCTTTGAACAATGACTATAAACTTATCTGAAAGCCCTCAGGACTATCACCTATCTCTTCCCAGTGTAGTATTTCTTTAATGAAACAATCTTTGCTGTAAAGATGTGTTTAGTTGACTAAGATGTTTTCAGGTATTCTTTATCATATGTGGTACTACATGCCAACTTATTTCCACCTCTTTCTTTTCATTGGTTTCATGTCTTTTTTTTTTTTTTTTTTTGAGATGGAGTCTTGCTCTGTCAACCCAGGCTGGAGTACAGTGATATGATCTGGCCTCACTGCAAACTCTGTGTCCTGGGTTCAAGAGATTCTCAGCCTCCTGAGTAGCTGGGATTACAGGCACCTGCCACCATGCTTGGCAAATTTTTGTATTTTTAGTAGAGATGGGATTTCACCATGTTGGTCCAGCTGGTCTCGCACTCCTGACCTAGTGATATGCCACCGTGGCCTTCTAAAGTGCTGGATTACAGGCTTGAGCCATCACACCCGGCCCTGAAGTCTTTTTCTAACCAATTGTGCCTCTTTTCCCTTTTTACGTATGTGAGTATTACTCTCTAATAAACTAGCATTGTGAGGCCTGTCCTATGCTTTTCAAAGAACCCAACTGACAGAAAATATCTCTCCATTCTTGAGACATTCAACAGTTTGTGTAAGTGGAATGCACTCACAATATCCTATAAAGACTTGTGATAAAAAATGTCATTAAACAATTTCTAGTTTCAAGATTGACATTAAAGTGTTTGTAAGTCATCCCTTTAAGTGAAAAAAAACATGAACAAACTGAAAATTAATACCTTTTTGGACCCACAAGAGAACTTAGTTTGCAGAGCAAACCACTTCTTTGAAATCTGGAGATAAAGGAAGATACAAAGAATCATGACTCCGATGAGCTTACCTGAAGCAGAAGTGATGAACTGGAGTGATAAACTGGTCACATAAATGGTCACTGACACACATTGCTGAAAGATGAGTGTGGAAAACATGAGAGTAAGAAGCTGCTAGGGACTGCAGTCTTAGAATACCTAATACTTTCATGGATTTTCCTTCCTGAAATGCCATCAAGTTCTCATAGTGACAATCTGAAAAAAATTCCTTTGCAGCTCTAGCAAGGTAGGAAGAGAAATTATTGTAAAATATATGTATAGCCTTAACATAGCAAAGACATACTATCCCAGGGAATGTCTTTATACTAGAGTCTTACCTCAGCACCATAAAGGCATTCTTCTGAGGGTATTCCCACCCTACCCCTAATTTTTCTCTCACAGAAGGAAGAGGAAGCTGTTTCAAATGAAACATGGTTGCAAGTCACAGGTTAAAGACCAAAGACAACTAAAAATCTAGATACAATTGGAAGATTTTAAAACATCTTACTTCCACACCTTACCACTACCACAACAGGGTTTCACCATAAAAATCATTAATTATTAGAAGAAGAGAAGGAGATGAAAATCCTAGACTCTCTCTAATGAAGAGTAGTTAGAGAAGCTCAAAGTGGAGATGGAATGGAGATACAAGGACTCTGGAAGAATTGGAAGCCTTTGATAGTTGCAACTATAATAAACACTAAACCCATGTTTAACTCATAGTTACATTAACACAAATACTCATAATATTTACTTTTTTTTTTTACCTGAGACTACTGAGTTCCCATGGGAGAGGGGCGGCCACCATCACTGTGGCTCCTGTAGGCCGTTTTCCCCTGTTGGTGCTGAGAGTGGGCAGCTAGGACCAGGAAGAATTCCTCAGAGCACAGTACAACCGCTGTGGCAGCTTATGGCAAGATTGCTTCTTTAAGTGGGACCCTGATATATTCCTCCTCAAGGAAGTGGGAATGGAAGGTATCCCTACAGGAATTTCAGCAATTCCAGTTGTGGTTTTATGCACAGAACTCTCATCTTCCTGGAATGGAGCCTCTCTGGGGAGGTGCGAGCTCAACTCTGCAGTTCAGCTGACTTAGGCTTTGCTGACTCTGGAGAGTCCAGGCAGTCTGAATGAGGGGCTTACCCACAGCACAGCACACCTGCTATGACAAGGGGCAACCAGACTGCTTCTTAAAGTAAATTCCTGATCCCATTCCTCTTGACTGGGTGAGACCTTCCAACAGTGGTCTCCAGATAGCTCATACAGGAGTGTTCAGGCTGGCATCAGGTTGGTGCTTCTCTGGAATGGAGCTCCCAGAAAAGCAGCAGACTACTATCTTTGCTATTTTTCAGCCTCCACTGGTGATACCTCCAGGTGTGAAAGGGACCCAGGTGAATAGGGAGAACTTCCCCAACCTAGCAAGACAGGCCAACATTAAATTCAGGAAATCCAGAGAACTCCTGTAAGATACTCCATGAGAAGATTAGCTTTGAGACACATAACAATCAGATTCTCCAATGTTGAAATGAAAGAAAAAATGGTAAGGGAAGCCAGAGAGAAAGGCCAGGTCACCTACAAAGAGAAGCCTATCAGACTAAGAGTGGACCTCTCAGCAGAAACTCTACAAGCTAGAAGAGGCTGGAGGTCAATATTCAACATTCTTAAAGAAGAATTTTCAACCCAGAATTTCATATCCAGCTAAACCAAGCCTCATAAGAGAAGGAAAAATAAGATCTCTTTCAGAAAAGCAAATGCTGAGAAAACTAATCACCACTAGACCTGCCCTGCAAGAGCTCCTGAAGGAAGTACTAAACATGGAATGGAAAAATTATTACCAATCACTACAAAAACACACTGAAGTACACAGACCAGTGACACTAACTACATAAACAAATCTGGAAAATAACCGGCTAACATCATGATGACAGGATCAAATTAGCACATAACAATATTAATCTTAAATGTAAATTGGGACAAATACCCCAAATAAAAGACATGGAATGGCAAGCTGGATAAAGAGCCAAGACTCTGAGTGTGATTTAGAGACCCATCTCACATGAAAAGACACACAAAGGCTGAAAATAAAGGGATGGGGAAAATTTTACCAAGCAAATGGAAAACAGAAGAAACAGAGATTGCAATCATAGTTTCAGACAAAACAAACTTTAAACCAACCAAGAACACAAAAGACAAGGAAAGGTATTACATAGTGGTAAAGGGTTCAATTCAACAAGATGAGCTAACTATCCTAAATATATATGCATATAATACAGGAGCACCCAGATTCACAAAATTCACTATCACCCTAGTGACTCACTAGCAAAATTTTTGCTTCCTATTCCCATGACATTATGTTCTACTGGCCTGGAGGTTTTAGTTCCAGAAGGAGAAATGCTGCTACCAAGAAACATAATAATTCCATTAACCTGGAAGTTAAGATTGCCACCTGGTAACTTTGGGCTCCTCCTTTCTCTAGGTCAACAGGCTAAGAAGAAAGTTACAGTGTTGGCTGGGGTGATTAATCCAGACTATTAAGATGACAGCACTCTGTTACTTCACGATGGAGATAAAGAAGGATTTGCATGACATGTAGGAGATCCCATAGGGTGTCTCTTAATATTATAATGTGAAACTACAACCCAGTCCAGGCAGGACTACACATGGAAACACAAACAATCATCAGAGAATACAATAAACACCCAGACCCTTTAGGAATGAAAGTTTGGATCACTACACCAGGTAAAATCCCACGACACTCTCGGGTGCTTGCTGAAGGCAAAGCCAGTACAGAAGGGTAGAAGAAGGTGGTCATCGATACTAACTATGATCACGTGACCAGTTACAGAAAAACAAGGACCGTAATGGTCATGAGTATTTCCTCCTTATTTTGTTAAGAACATGTTTGTGTATATATACACTTGTACTAAGAAAATATCTTCATTTTCTTTCCTTTATCATGTGACATAAGTTTTACTGACTTCATGTCAGCATTTAAGTGTTGTTGACTTTAGGTAATAGAATGTAGGTTAAGTATTAGTGCAATTCCAGTTGTATAAAGAATAACTGTATTGTGTTAGGCTTAATTATGACCTTATCATTGTTTTTATTTGGAGATTATGTATGATTTCAGGAGATGTGTATGAGTTCTAGTTGACAAGGGGTAGACTTGTGATGGTTAATATTAAGTGTCCACTCGATTGGACTGAAAGATGTGAAGTATTATTATTATTATTATTTTGAATCTGGGTGTTTCTGGATGTTTTCAGAAAAAAATTAACATTTGAATCAGTGGACTCAGAGGGGAAGACCCAACCGCAGGATGGGTCTTGAGTGTGGGTGGGTCACATCCAATTGGCTTCCAGTGTGGATAGCAATAGCAGGCAGGAAAAGGTGGAAGAATCTGACTTCCTGGGTCTTCCAGCTTTTGTCTTACTCCCATGCTGGATGTATCCCATGCTGGATGTATCCCATGCTGGATGCTTTCTGCCCTCAAACACTAGACTCCAAATTCTTCAGCTTTTGGACTCTTGAAATTATATCAGTCGTTTGCCAGGGGGTCTCAGGCCTTTAACTACAGACTGAAGGCTGCACTGTCAGCTTCTCTAATTTTGAGGTTTTGGCACTCAGACTAGCCTCCTTGTTTCTCAGCTTGAGGATGACCTATCATAGGATATCACCTTGTGATCATGTGATTCAATTCTCCTCAACAAACTCCCCTTCATATTGTCCACACCAAAAATCTAGAAATATCTCAAATTGACATTCTAACATCACAATGGAAAGAACTAGAGAACCAACAGCAAAAAACCCCAAAGTTAGCAGAATACAAGAAATAACCAAGATCAGAGCAGAATGGAAGGAAATACATAAAAACACCTTCAAAGCAATCAATAAATCCAGAAGCTTTTTTTTAAAATTCATATGATAGACCACTAGCTGGACTAATAAAGAGAGAAAAATCAAATAGACACAATAAAAAATGATAAGAGGTATCATCACTGACCCTACAGAAACACAATCATCAGAAAATACAATAAACACCTATATGAAAATAAAGTAGAAGATCTAGAAGAAATGGATAAATTCCTGGGCACATATGCCCCAAAAAGACTGAACCAGAAAAAAAAAATTGAATACCTGAATAGATCAATAACATGTTCTAAAGAAAAACCATGGACAAAACAGATTTATAGCTGAATTCTACCAAAGGTATAAGGAAGAGCTGGTGTATTTCTTCTGAAACTATTCCAAACAATTGAAAAGGAGGAACTCTTCCCTAACTCATTCTATGAGGCCAGCATCCTCCTGATGCCAAAACCTGGCAGAGATACGACAAAAAAAAATAAAAACATCAGGCAAATATTGTATTGTATATGTCTCTTAGAACAAATGTGCACCTATTTCTGATAGGCATATATATACCAATGACCACAGTTGCTATGTCAACGTTTATAAAGTTAATTTTACAAGAACTGTAGGAAGTTTACCAAAGTCTGCATAACTAACTTAATTTCCCACCAGCAGTGCACGAGGGCTCCTCATTATTATTTCAGTTTGTATTTGTATGAAGACTAAATCAATAAAGCATTTTTTTCATATGCTTATAGCCCATTTGATATCTTTCCTTTTGCACATTGTCTCCCTACTTTTTCATTAACTGGTATAAACAGTTCAAGGACTATCAGATGGTCCACGGGCCATTTTAAGTAGAAGCCACATTTTAAGTAGAAGCATTCCTGGAGAAAAGTGACCTCAAATGCTAAACTCTTTTCTCTCTTTTATTTTCTTTTGGGTATTGACTGTTGTTCTTCACTATTTTGTAATTTCTCGGATGCTGTCAAAAAGTGGTATTTATAGTCAGCCAGGTTTTTTAATTCTTCTCAGTTGGAAAGTGTTATTCCTGTTTGCCTAGAACTCATTTAAAAGAAATAGAACACACTATTCACTTTTGAAAACTGTCAAGTATTTTTGTTATTTCTGGCATCAATTATCTCTTCTGAAATTTTCACTTATCAACTTACATGAAGGGGTAAACAGTATCTTGGAGATTTTTTTAAATTTCAAGTTCAGAGTTCTGTGCCTCATGTTATCTTTCTTATATTTAAGATGTTTTTTAATCATCTAAAAAATATAAAATTTTTGTTAATCACCTTAAGAAACATAAGATAAATCAGATTTTATTTTATTAGGATGTAGTTTTCTTCAACATTTAATGTAGACATTTAGATTCTTTTAGAATAATTCTACTACCTAGAAAACTTAATGCAATTAGGAGGTTAAATTTAAAAAGAAACCAAATGAAATGCTGATTGCTGATTACGATTTTATTCAGTAAATTAGCTGTGACAACATGTCACATTCTCTGTGAAGCAAAAGGTATGAGTCTAAGGAAGTATTGTTACTAATTTTTACAATTAGATAATACAGAATTCGTCTCACTACATTAAAATCACAGAAAATTATTGAACAGAATGGATTGATTATCCAGAATGAATGTGCACATTGTTCACAAGAAAGACCTTTGAATAATTTCCAGCTATCGAAGAATGATCAAATGCCATTTTTAAGCTAAAGTAGATGACTAAAGCAATTGTATAGGCTAAGATTAATTTTAGTAAGTATTTCATACTTATTATAAGATTTTATGCTTATATGACTATTTCTTACTTTTATGAGATTTTTTTAAAATTCAAAAACTATTAAAATGCTTGACTAATCAATAGAATTACTATGAACTACAAAACATTATTTAACTGGTTATTCATTATATAAGTTTTCATTTCATTTTCCATGGTTTGAGAATTACTTGATTTAATGTTTATTCCATTGTTTTAAATTTATGCCATAAGATTATTCTCTGCACATTGATCACTGTTAAAAAGTCTATTTTCTAGATGGATGATAATGTTTCCATAAACAAAAAAGTTGTTTTAACTCTTAAATGATCTAGTCCACATATCATATTATTTAGCATAATCTTTTCACCTATTATATCTTTAACATAAACTATTTTGTAAATTTTATCATTTACTTTATTAGTATGTTTTGTTACAGAGATACATAAAGTATTACTTATGCACTATTAGCAAGTTACATCTATTATGAAAGTAATTTATATTATAATGAAGGTTTACATTTTTAAACACAATTGGTATGACTTCTATCTTTCGCAAAAATTCATAAGTATTTATTTGTTTTAACATTAAAATATACTTTTAAACTGGTTTTAACACTAAAATATACTTGGTATTTATAATTTTTTTTTTTTTAATCTTTGAACTGTCCAATGTATGTGACCTTCCCTTAGCTTTTGAAAATACGCTCCCGGTGCTCAGTTCACCACCGAGTTCCAATTTGTGATACACAGAAGGAACTCTAGGAGTCCATATAGATGACAGATACAAACATGTTCTTTTTTCTTTCGCCAAATATCACTTTAAGAACATAATAGGGTGGCTGTAGTTCTCATAAAATTCTGAGTTCTCAAGAATTCTGTGTTCTGCTAAATTGATGTAAAATCAGAAAAGGTAGCTAGCTGATTTTCCCAGCTTACTCAAATGTATCAAGTAAAATTCATACATTACATTTATTCAGTATCAATTTCCAGCTTTCTAAAGTGTGCTACTATTGATTGTGTTTGTCTTTAGATGAACTGTAAAATGACCAATTTATTTATTTTCACAACATTCTATTGAACTGAAGTCAATAGCTTAAGATAGGTCATTATCAAATCCAAAAATAATGAAGAAATGAACAAATTAATGTAGGCTACATTCTACTAGAACCAGCTATATTTTGAAACAACTTTTGACATAAAATATCTAAATAATTCTCATGCCTTCTATAATTAATAACATTAATTAAGCTTCTCTTCTCCAGTTTAGGCCACTTTCAAGCACATAGTGTGTAAAAGAGGCTTCTACTATATGCAATCGCTTTATAGTATCAGACCTAAGGCATCCTTGCAAATAAAATGCCTATGAGCAACAGCATTGGGAATTATATCTGGTCAATATGCAATCTTTGTAGCACTATGAGAAAGCTTCTTTCTCAGCAGTGAACTGGTGAGGTGAATAATTCAAGTAAGAATTGACATTGCTGGAGGCCAGATTGCTGAAATATTTCACGATTAGAATTATAAGAACATGAGAGATTTTTGGAGAGAGAATAAAGGTCACTTGGTCCATCAAGGCATATTCTTTTTAGTACTCCATTTCCCCAAGGATGGCATCTAATTGTTTCTTGAATGACATTCCTGCTTTTTACCTCAACAACTTTGCCTGCAGGCTCTTCCAAGCATTTATTATTCTCCACATGAAAAGGTACTTTCTGAAATATGTGCTGAATTTATTTTTTAATTTCCATTTATGTCTTCTTGTCCTGTAATCTGTGTTGAAATGGAAATAATAATTCGGGTTGACATTATCGGTGGCAGTTAAGACTTTACATGCTTGAAATCAGACAGTTCCAACCCTGTCCTTAATATTATATGCCCAGATTTACAATCTTAACCACCAGACCTGCATAACAAACAATTCTAGGGGTTCCAGTCCTAAAAATCTTTTTGAAATTTACACTTCTTCATGTGTATATTTTTCTGTGCATAATAGACTACCACTCACTGAAAATAAATGAAAAATTAATGAATTTATTGTTTTGTCTCTCCTGACACTTGCAAATATGCATGAATGTGTATGTGTTATGTGTGTATGCACACAGATATATATACATGCATATACATACATGTTTTGTATGTATATGTGTATTGTATGTGTGCATGTGTGTGTGTATATATATATATGATACATATATATGTATATATATGATATACACACACACACATGCACACATACATATATTCTGGATTTCTCCTGGATGTAGAGTAATGAGAAAAGCTATTAGAAGTTTAGTTATAAGTTTAGTGCTATCTAAATTGATACTTTATTATGTATTTTTAACCCAAGTTAAGTAATGATTTTATTGCATTTGACTAAGTAATTATATGGTATAAATTATAATCACCAAAACATTCACGTTTAGAATTATACATACAAAATACATCATTTTTTAGTTGTTTGAATACATTTGAAATAACTGTTTTATAGAAAAAGAAAAAAGTCTGAAATCTCACACACTTTTGCATTTGTTTTTGGAAATGCTAGGAAGAGGGGATCCTTATTTACCCATTGTTCACCTCCTTCTTAGTGTCAACCGAATTTTCAGAAAAATCACCCTTTAATCATTCTGTTGTAATTATGCTGTTTGGCACATTTATTAAGCCTGTTATACTCACACCTCCATTTCAAATGATGGTTAGATCTGGAAGGAGCAGAAATTAAGGTTAAGCTAATTAGTTAAACCAGCCATCACAGGACATTACTCTGGCAATAGAGGTTGGTTCAGGTTGATCCAATAAGAACAAAATTCAGGATTTATTTTCTTACTTGTGAAAAATAATTATTTAGTTTTTTCTTAGGTGTGAAGGAAAAAGCACATAGGTTGCTACTGGTGACAGCATATTGCCATCATGAAAGAATTCTGCACACAGCTAATGCAAATGTGAATGAGGTACAGACCCTCTCAAAATGGGAACTGGAACCCTGAAGCTCAATCTAACTCACAACTTTTCAGTTACATGACTAGTGAGACTTAGCCTCGTTTATACCACTCATGTTTTGTTAACTGCAAATGAAAGCATTCAAGCTAATAATCTGAATTTTATTTTTAATTTAATTTATACCACTTTTGCTTTCCTGGACTTTACGTTTGTCTGATTCTGGATGTTACTGATTGCTTTCATACTATTCAATAAATTATTTTTAAAGGACTACTATAAAATCATTAGAAATAATTAAGAAAATTCACCCTGCAGATTATAGCTTGGCAAAATTCATACACTTGCTTTTTGAGATGGAGTCTAACTCTGTCACCCAGGCTGGAGTTTAGTAGCACAATCTTGGCTCACTGCAACCTCCCAGGCACAAGCAATTCTCCTGGCTCAGCCTCCAGATTAGCTGGAACTACAGGCACCCACCACCATGCCCAGCTAATTTTTGTATTTTTAGTAGAGATGGGGTTTCACCATGTTGGCCAGGCTGTTCTAAATACATGCACATTTACACACATGTGCATGCACACACATGCACACACACACCTTACACACACTCAAAAGCAGGTAGATGGTGATGGAATCAACAAATATGGTGTACTGTGTACAGACAGCCTGGAAATATGCCTGCCAACAGAGTGACCTCAACAACAGCTAGTGGAAATATCAAATCAAAACTTGGCTAATTTTTTCTAAATGATTAAAGGTGGTCAGTATCAACCCAGTTACTCAAAATAAGCATTAGCCATGGGACTGATCCTCTTTTTAAAACATACTGAAAATGAATAGCCAGTTTTAGACTTCTCAATTATGTGTTATTTCTAAAAAAATAAAAAGTATATAGGAGAATAAAAATAATTAGCTTTTTATTATCAGGGTCCTTATTATTCATTTTTATTGTCACATGTGTAGGAGAAACTTAAGATCATAAGAGGTTCTTTAATCACAAAGAAAGAGAAAAGTTATGACAGGAGAAGCCTTTTCCCCCCTTTTAACACAAGAGCAGCAGGATACTCTCCCTCTATCATAAGAAAGTAAACCTTTTTTCTTCCCCATTTCCCCTTTTGAAACAACTTTTGGAATATGAGGGTCATAGGTTTTAGAAGGAAGACTATGATCCTGAAAATATTTAGAATTCCTAGGTCTATTTTCTAAGTTAGAAAAATGTTTTGAATATCTAAAATTGCTTTTTCAACTGTGTCATTCTTCAAAAAGTTCTAATTCTAATGGCCAAGTCATTTCTAAAAAATAAAAATGTGACAGTTATAAATACATAGAAGTCTGCCTTTACTAATTCAGTCTTAACTGCCAGGTTATATTATTTGAAGCAAATGAAGATATATTGCTCTTTAGGTGTTAATTAGGTGAAAACAGTTACAAATGCTTCATTTACAATAAAATATAAAGATGACTGCTTTAGCATAAGGTTCATGATCACTATACACCACAGTCATTCTAATAAATGGCGCAGGATTTCTAAAGCAAGTAAATTGCATGTTGGTGTGACACTGCCTCCCACAGAAGCTGGCATAACTCTTGCCAATCTCTTTCTTCTCCCTAGTCTATCCCTTTTCAACCAACACATTTAACAGCTGTGGATGCAAACAAGGCACATTTGGCAAAAGTAGGAACCAGATGCCAAAGTCTGAATGCATGCTCTATTCAAAGCTTCAGGGCCTGTTGCTAACTCCTCAGTGTCACCTCTACTGGCTCCCTTTTTAGATCTGTCTACTGGCACAAAACAGAGGCACATCTGGAGGTATTGTTGAGGTCAGGTAGCTGTGCCCTGGACTTGGCTACCTGGTTAGATTACAACTATTTTGAGATGGTTTTCTGTTTCTAAGAATGTGTTGATAAAACATAATATCTCACACACACACACACACACACACACACACACACAGAGAGAGAGAGAGAGAGGAGAGAGAGAGAGAGAGAGAAAGAAAGGAGATACATTTTTGAAAACATTACTAGCATTCATTGGAAAAAAATATCTCCAAATTTAAGAATTTAAAAATTTTGCCTTTAAGTAAAACAATGCTACCTGAAACAAAACAAACAACCCTTACAAAGGATCTTTGAACATGTATAAGGAACAAATTTTGTTAGAATCTGCATGATAAATTATTTCAGTTACATAGGCAGAGAATTAGCAGCTCGTCTTATCTCAGATCAGCTTGAAGCTTAAGGCAGGTTTGCATGTATATAATTTATTTGAGAGTTGGCATCAGGAAGCAGAAGAGAAAATGTGAGTGGGGGTGGGAGGGTAGTAAAACAGAAAAGGTGCATAGATTCATATCTTTGCGAGGAGAAAGGAAGGTATTACTTTTTATAGCTCAGTGGCCAAAAATTGAACCCTGAAACTTCTGAGTTGTGCATGTGAGTGTTGACCACATTACTATGGTCTTTTCATTCTATGGAATCACAGAAGAAAGCAGTGTTTGACCTGCTATAGGCCTGTGTTAAGACACTGTGAAATTAAGCCTGAAGGTAAAGTAGCTGAATTCTGGAATAAAAGGGAAAGCTTATAAGATTTGCAGTGGTAAATAAGTAGTAACTAACGCATAAGGATGATTTTTTTAAAAAAATTGTGCTTGTTCGTCATTTGGAAGAACATAGGAACCAGAAATCACATAAAAACTATTAAATTGTTGATAAAATTCTCTAAGGATGTTATTATTACCAACAAATTTGGATCACCTTAATTTATGGAAGACTATTCACCAAAAATGTTTCTTGGCTCCTTACATATATTATTACATTAATTCTCACAATAACTCTAAAAGTAGATATTTCTATCATTATAATACCATTTTATAGTTGAGGAAACTAAGGTACAGAAAAGTTTAGCAACTTGGTCAGGATCATTCAGGTAGAAAGGCCTAAACTAAAATTTGTCCCTTCTCTGGGATGATGCAGAAAATGCAGTACTTATTCATGGAGGGCCTTATTCAACAGGAACCCTAAATAACTGTTCACCAGCTGAGATGAAAAGCCTGTTGATTTCAGTGGATAGGTGGTAAGCTGGAACTGCAGTTTATTAATGGTGGTCATAAATGGCGCTCATGCCTCACTTTCCTCATCTTCCCTTTCCTGACTCTGGTGACCTTCACGCAGTGTCTCTTTGACCTGCCCCCCTCTCCTTCACCTTGCACACATACCCAATCACATAATGATTTTATTCTGGTTTTCAAAGATGTACTTGGAAAATAAAGCATAGTAAAACCAATCAAATCAAAATATTGAATATCCACATCTTTGCACTATCAATTTGACAAAACGTACTTCTCTCGAAAGGAAAGTACATGCTGCTGACTCACTGGAAAATAAAGAATTAAAAAAAAAAGACAAGAAGAAGAAACTAAGTAATCAATATTGCAACTCACCATGATTTTATATGTAGCAGAATAACCAGTTATGACAAGCTATACCTTCAGAGATTTATCCATCTTAAGTTTGGAAACCAGAATAGAACAAGAGTGAATTAGCTGTGCATTGGTGTAGTGTAGATAATTTGACTTATCAAGTGAAGTGGCATGTAGTACAAATTAAATTAGGGGGGATATACACTATGTAGGTATAAGGAAGAGCACTGCAATTATCTTGAGTCTAAGTTAAAGAGGAATTTGTATTTGACAAGGAAATCAATTTAGGCACTCAAAGAAGAGTGGGGGACTAGATAGTATTTCCAAAAAAAAATAGCAGTTACGTTTGGGGCTTGGGCAAATTAAAAAATGAAACGCTGAAATAAGAGAAACAAGATAGCTGATTTTTATACACTCAAATGTGATTTGCTGAGAAATCCAGAAGATTTATCAAAGACATAATTGCCAAGATTCACTAATAGAAGAAGTTACAAAATATAGAAATGAGTAGTTCTATGCCAAATCTTAGAAAGCCAAGACCTATTTGGATTTAAAAAGCCATTATGTGGGAGTGAAAATTTCAGAAAAAAATATTTGAATGCACACTACTTTTATTTTATTATTTGAAATTTATGTTTCTATAGTTCATTTTAAATTTGTGACTTAATGAATCAATAAAACTATTAATAAGTTAGGAAATAAATGGCTGAGAAGACAAGAAAGTGTATTTTTTAGTACCTAAGTGCAGAAAAAAAAGAAAATATATATATATATATATTTATACATAAATAGCTGATCGCAGCAGTAAAATAAACAGAGTTTGAAACAGAAAAATTTTGATCATACTACAAGCCTTTAGATTTTCTTTTTTTTTTAATTTTATGTTAAAGGTCAAAAAACACAAAAGAAAAGAGCAGCAGTGAAAGAGACCATATGTAGGTAAAAAAAAATTATTCTAGAATCAGAGAAGATGGTATTAATGTAGAAAGAAAATAGTTACACTGGTGTCCAATTACATAGAAAACATCCAAAAAATGTGGAAAAAAAATTACTGGTGCAAAGTAACTTGATATCATAAAATTATCACCATGCTGAAGAAAGGAGAGGCACCAGAATGCAGGAGATGAAGCAGGCATATTGACAAATACAATGGAATGTTATGTCAAATTGATTGCAAGCTTATTCAGGAAAGGGGTTTTACCTGATTAATTTTCAAACCTTGCAAAATGTATTGCAGGGATCCTTGGTTAAGGCATATCTTTAGTTAGGGCAAAATGTTTTTAATGAAAATTACAAAATGAGCAAAATAAATGTAACATATAGCTGTTCTCCTGAGAGTTATTCATCAGTATTCCCACACTATGATATGAATAACATATCTCAGTAAGACCAATATACATTCTGGATGTGGTGGCTCACACCTATAATCCCAGCAGTTTGGGAGGCCAAGACAGGGGGATCACTTGAGGCCAGGGTTTCAAGACCAGCTTGGTCAACATGACAAAACCTCATCTCTACAAAAAATACAAAAATTAGCAAGGTGTGGTGCATGCCCATAATCCCAGCTACTTGGATGGGTGTGTGGGTGGTGGCTGAGGCATGAGAATTGCTTGAACCGAGGAGGCAGAGGTGGTAGTGAGCCAAGATCACACCACTGCATTCCAGCCTGAGCCACAGAGTGAGACTGTGTCTCAAAACAAAAAAACAAACCCAAATATACTAAAAACATAAGCAATTAATGTGGAAAAATAATATATAATTTTAGCCAGGAAACATGTAATATATTTTAATTGTAGGCTACACAATTTTAACATCTAGACCAAATGAAGAATAAGCTATATAATCACATGTCTAGTTTATTTTGCCAGGTAACATGACTGCATGCATTTCAATACAGTTTTACCAAGTAAAAGGATTAACAAACTGTCAGCTATTCTGTGTCATAGTTGAGTTGAAAAAATGCTTTTTTAATATTCTAAGGTACATTTTTATTGTATTCAGTAACAATTTAAAACATAATGGGGATTCCTGAATTTTATGAAATGCATTAGAAAGTACTAGGTATTATTTTGACATTTGAAGCAACTAATAAAGTTTTCTTTTATAAACTTACTTTAATCGTTAATGAATAAACTAATAATGATTAATAATACATCATCTTTGTAATTTATAACCAAGAACAAATTTTTTTGAGTAAAAAGTTACATTTATATCAATTGAGAAGTAATGTATGAAAATTTAAAATGCTGTTGTATTTAAAAATATGTTCATTAGTTAAAACATACTCATTTTAATAAAATCACAACTAAATTGTATTATATAGGTAAGCATTACACTTAAGTAGCATAGAATTTGGAGAAAGCTTAAACGTTTTTATTTGAATATTTAAGAGTTGAGTTGCAACTGTGAAATACTCTAAATTTAAAGTATAAAGTTATTAGACCACAAATACAAAATATAGCCAGGTCTACTGGATGAATAGTTTGTTTTAGTTTTTGTTTTTTGTATTTTAATGTTAAAATTATAGTGATTGTAGCAATGTACTGATAATTTTAAAACTGAAAACTTCTACACTATGTATACTAACTGGTCAAGAACTAAACATGAAGGGATGAAAAAAGGAGCAGCAGATGGAGAGGATGTGAAGCCAACCGTATTTCAGGAGCTGAAACCAATTAGAAAGGTATCATTGAAGCTATTCCATGGACCCAGAATGGAGAGCAAATATAATAATATAATGTCATGGCTGATAGCTCCTAAAGCCTGTGGAATGTCAAGAAGCAGTAAGAGTGTAATGTTAGCACCTTAACAAGCAATTTATGAGTATTTCAATGCAAGACTGTTTCTGTTTTCGGAACCTAGATTGGGTGCTGGATGAAATGAAAAACAGTTGGGGAATGCCATTAATCTGTGCACTAACCACATGTTCAGATAGCTTCTGTGGGGGATAATTGGCAACAGGTTAAAAATGGAAGATCATTACACATTAAGGATTTAGAAAATGCAATGGTACGTTTCTAGAGGGAAAAGGAAAAATGAACCTGTGGGAAAAACGGAGGCTAAAACAAGTGGCGAATCATTTTCATATTCTCATTATCAGTTTACCTTAGTAGATATCAGATTTGTATTCAAAATTAAAGAATCAAATCTATAGTTGTGAACTTTATATTTTGAAGGAAAGGAAACATTTTTTACCTAATAAAAACCTTAGAAACACTTTATGCATTATTTCTTAATATTTATCAAAATATAAAGAAGTTCATATATTGTTTTATTTTTATAATATGCATAATGTGATTTGCATTTAATTTGTGTCCTGGTGTGGTTTGAGAACAATATAGTATCATATATACTAATTACAGTTGCAGAATTTGTATGGCTGATCTGATTGTTTAAGATATTCAATATTTAGAGAAGAGCAAAGTAACAATAAAAATATTGCTCTTTGTTAATTATCTGAAATAACCTTAGCCTGTTAAACATACTAGTATTCACTTCAAGTTCTTCAGGGAAAAATTACTCTAAAACCATACAGTATTCAAATTGGTTGCACATCAGATGCTTTGCAGTGTATTTTTTCCAGCTATTTAAAATAATGTTCTGCATTCATATTCATCTACATAGATTGAACATTCATATATGGAAATAAAACAATGTAATTGAAATTTAAACATCATGACTGAAATAAACTTTGGAGAAGTTAATTAGGAAAACATATTCTGTCTTCTTTAACTTAATATGTACTAAATCCACAATATGTTAACTAAAGATTATTTTATAGTAGAAAACTTGTCTGTGTATGAAGATATAAAAACATTAGGTTAACCTGGACACTCATTTCATATTGAAGATGAGAGTAAATTAATCACAAAAGCCAATTTTAAACCTGAAAGCTGTTCAATACTTTTAGATTTTAATCAGAAATTACATATTATATAGATTCTAGAATAATATAATTACTATTATCTTTAAATAAATATTTTATATGTGAATGTCTATGTTTCTGAAACTCGTGTTGAATATTGTGTATGAACTTCAATGTTTTCTTTGCTTCCTTCCTAAATTGTTTAAAAGGTAGAAGTGTAATTATGCATTGGAATATATATACAACCTGGAAAATCAGGAATAGTATATTCTCCTTATTAGACTATTCACTAGTCAATGCTTTCAAATGAAGAAAAATTGCTACAAACAACAATAGAATGGAATGTATTCTTTTAATTCCTTTATATATATATTTTCCCTCAAGGAACGTTCATTATGGTTTTGTTTTGTTAACAATTATGTCATTTATATCTATGAAAATTTAGTAAGCTTCTCCAGATCTTATCTTTTCCATTAGATTATCTAGATTTTTTCATAAGTTTACAAAACATGAAGTGATCAACCAACTGTGCTGTAGAGAAGCACAGCAATCTTAAAGGAGCACTGTATGTCACAAAAACTAAATGAGAAAAAGAACTTTATTTTTTAAATCGAATGCTTCTCAGGTAGAGAGAAACATGTAACTAGATGTAAAATTTGAGGAGCAACTTGGGGAGCATAAGATCCTTCAACAAGGATACTCAAATAACACCACTATTTTAATCAGTTACTTTTAGGATTGATTTTTACACTTATAAGACTTGTTTGGTTGAATGTGGGATGTAGGTTTGGGGCTATAATTTATTTTTTGAGGATGATACTTCTACTGGGAGCTCCCTTTCTTTTCTTTCTTCTTATCTCTAAGGTGCTTGAATTCACTTTCTAAAATAAAACAGATATTTAATGAATGTCACTTAGATAGACAAAACATATTAAGCTTGCTGGTGTGTGCATGTATTTTGGATTCTCTTGGAACCCGCTCTAAACTGCTAGGCATGGGAGTTTTATTAAATGTCTTAACTACTTGTCTACCTTTTGTCTATAAAAGCACCTTCAGTTGCCATAAAACCTTCAGACACCTGGAAGACTTAGTCCTGTGTTGATATTTTACAAAAAACCAATCAGATGAAGCAATTCCTTCTATGAAGTGCCTGGCCATCCTCACCGTATTCAGATTTCCCTCTCCCTCCTTAACACATCAGCTTGGGTTATGGAGGAAAAACAGCAGCTGCCTGTATTTCTTAGTAGTTTCATTCTCTGATATCCAGGTCCAATCCTATTATGTCTTGTTCTCTTTTTATTATCATTTTCATGCTTACTACAAGAATAAAAAATAATTGCTCATTTATGCTATTGTTAATTTATGCTATTGTTAATTTGACTTTCTAGACTTCTGGGACATTCAAGATATTCCTGAAGTCTACTTTATCTTTTACATGAAAATGCAAAGAATATTGTTTGTTTTCAATACAAAGGTGTTAGGAATTTTTTTTCCCCAAAAACAATACTGATTTTTTTCCCACAACTTTAACTATGTAAATCAAGAAAAGACTACACTTTTTAAAGAAATAGCACTTTATCAAAATTGTCATTATGCTGGAAAATTGGTTCACCATTAGCCTCTCATGATGTCTGAATTGTCAGAAGGGTATGCTACTAACAGTCTGCATTTTTGCCTCATCCAGGGTGATGCTAAGTAGAAATGCAAGCTTCTGATTATATTATTATATCTCATAGTAATTCCTGAACATTTATATGGTAGCATAAATGATTAATATAAATTATTTTCCTTTGATTTTCCCATGTTACTTAGAATATTGCATTGACTTTTACGTGTGTTTTCAAGTTGTTTATAATTTTATGAAATACACTTCATGATATTGAAGTAGTGTTATATAATACTTATCACAAAATGGGACTTTAATATTCATATAAGTCCTGAGAAATGCTGCCCTGAATGAGTAATCCCTGTGTTTCTCTGTTTGGATTGCTTTAACGAAAGCACCTTAAACTGGGTGGTTTATAAACAACAAAAATTCACGTATCACGATTCTAGAGACTAAAAAGTCCAAGATAAAAGCACCAATGTCTTCACATGATAGAAGGAATGAGGGAGTCCTCTTTTAAAATGACACTAACTCCGTTCATTAGCGCTTTGGCCCTGGGACATAATCCCACCTCCCAAAGGTCTCACCTCTTATGTAACTCATGGCATTGGAGATTAAGTTTCAACATAAACACTTTAGGAGGACACATTCAGTCCACTACAGTTCTACTTCTGTTACTGGTGGCAAATCTGTACCGGTCTGCAGCAAGCTCAATTCTTGCCTACTCAGAAGAAAGAATTTAGCTGAGGGGAATAAGGCAGAATAAAAGACTCAGGCAAGTTTTAGAGCAAAAGTGAAAGTTTATTAAAAAAAATTTAGAGCAGGAACAAGGAGAAGAAAGGCATATTTGGAAGAGGGACAGGTGGGTGACCTGACGGACAAAGCGGGGTTTGACAGCTTGACTTGGGGTTTTATGCACTGGCATACTTCCATGGTCTTGCATCCCTTCTCTCCCCCATCCGCCTGCACCATTCTTCCCTTGGAGTGAATTGTCCGCATGCCTATGGCTTGCTAGCGCTTGGGAGGGGAGCATCTGCAGTGTGTTTACTGGTTTACGTGCACGCTCACTTGAGGCATTCTTTCCTTATCAGCAGAATGTCCTTGGAAGGTTGTATTCTGCCATTTTGCCTCTTAATGCGCCTGCTTGAGCCCACTCACCCAACTCATGAGATCTTATCAGGAAGCTGCCATCAGTTTCAGGTGTTTTGGAGACTGCCTTTCCCCGGCACTGGCTGTGACCTATTATTATTTTAGAGAGTCAGTGTGACAACTGCCCGACCAACACCTAATGGTCACCTGACTTTGCTGATAGGATGTAGGGACCCTCTCCTGCCCTGTTAGTGTCTGACTAGCTACCTATAGTAACACTTACATTTCTCCTAAACTTCGAAATTCTTCCACTGCCTTATGTCTGAGTAAGATTTCCTTCCACCACCCTATCATCTATTTGCTCTAACTCAAATCCAGCTGTCCATGAAAATGCTGCTTCTTCTGCAACACTTTTAAAGTAGAGATTATTAATTTATTCACATACAATTATATTTCACATACCAAATAATCCACATTCCAAATGGGATAAAGAAGATATACATAAAAACCCTTGTTTCAGATGTTGCTTGCCATTGTCTCACCTCCTCCCTTTGTAAACTCTAGTCTGTGTGAAGTGAGGGTCATCAGATTTCACTGCATTTCATCTGTTCACGTTGTCATTTACTGACGCTCACTGAAAAGTTCAGTACCTCGCTTACCTTTTCTTACTCCTCTACTACTCTTTTCATTGTCACTTATGATTTAAACCAACACATAAATGATTCATCCAAACTTACAAACTCTCAGTTTTTTACTTATTTATCCAGGATAATATTCAGACAAAACATAGGCACCCTGAACACTTGTTCATTTTATACCTTGTGAACTGACATCCAAAATTATTCATCTTAAATATTTTTTGTCTTTTTTTAATGGTCCAAAAGTGGGAAAAGGCCAAATTTCCATCAACTTCTAAATGGATAAAATGTGGTATATCTATATACGAAGTACCGATACATGCTGTTACATTGATGAACTTTAAAAGTATGTTAATTTAAGGAGAGCAGCTGCAAAAGACTGCATACTATATTTTTTCATATATATAGAAGGTTGAGAAAAAGCAATCTTCAGATATAAACACTAGACTAATAGCTGTCTAAATATGAGGATAGATTAGTCGTTGCCATAGTTTGGTGGAGTATTAGCAGTTGCCTGAGAAAGAGGACTACCTGTAAATGGAACAATGTAGGAATGTTCTAAAATTAGAACATTCTAAAATTAGATGATGTTGATTATTGCACAAATAAATTATACACTTAAAATTGGTGCATTTGTGTTTTGTAAACTATATTGAATAAAACATAAATATTTTACCCCCAAAAATATTTCTCTGACATATTTTAACTAACTGTCACAGGGCCAGAAGATGTAAATGATTCTGCGAAGTCTTTTTGGGGAGAAATTTGCATCTGTGGAGAATCTCCATTAATGCAGCCAGGCATTTCCTTTCTAGGCTTTGCCTGGATCTAGGAAAGATTAACTGAGACTCTGACATCCATAAGGGTCTAAAAAGAGACATTTACTATCCATCCTCTCTGACAGCTGTGACCTATGGGGCTTCATCTGCATAACAAGGATACCTTTGCTTGCCAAGCCTCTTCTTTCCAACTGTCCATAACCTGTCCAGGCGGTAAAACCGAATTTACCAATATTACCTGTGTTTGAGGACACTCTTGGCCTGCATTTTTTTCTGTGAAGTCAAAATGATATATAAGTTTTGTGCCTCATAAGAAGCTTGGGTTTTCATTCTAAAGGCTCTCATGTATGCACGTCAAATAAGTTTGTATACTTTTCCTCCTAT
Organism: Cheracebus regulus; assembly: GCA_963574635.1. NCBI lineage: Eukaryota > Metazoa > Chordata > Mammalia > Primates > Pitheciidae > Cheracebus > Cheracebus regulus. The sequence goes on from CAUYQU010023146.1 coordinate 30,272, forward strand.
CGATCAATGTGTTTCCAGCTGTGATTTTTTTCAGTGAAACTTTAGGGGGTCAAGGGCCTTAATCTAATTGTCATTCTCCATAACTGATTGAAAAATGTGGTTAACATATTATATATATTATATTATATTATATATATTATATATTATATATAATATATATAAAGAAAATAAAGAAATGGAGTCAATGAAAAGGCACAACTTTCTGAAGCCATGGGAGGAGAAATAAAGAGAAAATGGGTAGAAACTCAATGATTACGTGAGTTATGACATTTTCTTTTGGTGGGTGAAAATCACTAAGGAATATTTTATGATAATAGTAATTTTATGACAATGATGATGGTAATGATGCAATAGAAAGGAAGAAGTGATCATGAAAGAAGAAGGCTGATACAAATGTAGCATTGAGGATTTTGTTTTATTATATTTTGCTTTTGCTGGTAATATGCTTTATAATATATTTTGCTTTATAATATATAATTTTATAAATATATATAAAAATAAATATATATTTATATATATAACTAAATATATTTATATATCTTATTTATATATTTATATATAAAATATAAATATGATATAATATTTATATATTATATATATATATTGTTTTATGAGGTTTCACCATGTTGGCCAGGGTGGTCTCGAACTCCTGACCTCATGTAATCCACCCACCTAGGCCTCCGAAAGTGCTGGGATTATAGGCGTGTTGTCTAACTTTTATTCAGCATACTGTAATTAGGTCACCAGCGCTGTTTAATTCATCTACCATTAAAATAAGTAGCTCTAAACACCAACAAAAAATCATTTTTTTTTTTGCCAAAAATCAGTGGATGATTTTCTGTCGTTATTACCTAGCTTCTTCCCTGTATTTGAGATTACTGAAGACTTTTTGCTTCAAACTGTGTTGGACTTTCAGGAAATCCCATGTGCTTCATGTTCCTTCATGTCCCTGGGGATCCATCTGACATTCCTCCACTTCTTCCCCAATTGTCTCCAAATTTCTTGATGTCATAGTTTTTAAATTGCAAACTAAATAATGCTTTAAATTGGAAACTTTACAACTAAAACTGCTACCTTACTCTTACAAATGTATCCATTGGAATCTAAATATAATAAACATTTAACATTTATTGTCATCTTCAGGAAAAAAGACATCAGCAACGTATTTTTTCAAGTAAAACATAAATAAATGATTTTCTCTTGAACTTATATTTCTATTCTCCCTCAGCAGAATTTTAATCTTATCTTATATGTTACTTACTCTTGAAAGTCTTTTATTTGTTCTTCTATTGTAATTCTCAGCCACAAAATATATAAACAAATTTTTTAAATCATTTTTGAAATTTCAGGTTCCCATAAGTTTCTATAAATTAAAATGAATCTTCTGACAAATTAATTACATAAGAGCTCCTCCAAACAGCATACATATTTTACAGACTGTGATATGTAATTATAATGCATAGGGACTAGCATTGTATTTGAAATTCATTAGTCAAATAAATGCAGCCCTTTAATATATTTGCTCATGGATCCATGAATGAGGCTTATCTATCAAAACATAAGATTTATTTCGCCACTTCATTTTTGTAGATTCAAACACTGTAGACATTTTATTTCATTTAAAAGTTGTTGGGAAATTTGGAGATTTTTAAATAAGATATTCAATTCTTTGAATTCCTTTCTGAATTATATACCAAAAGTCACATTATCACTATCATCAAAAAAATTATTTGCTGGGCACAGTGGCTCATGCCTATAATCTTAGCCCTTTGGGAGGGTGAGACAGAAAAATTGCCTTAGGCCAAGGGTTCAAGATCAGCCTGGGCAACTTAACAAGATCTTGTCTCTACAAGAAATTAAAATTTAAAAATAAGTCATGGAAGTGTGGTGGCAGGGGCTTGTAGTCCACCTCCATGGGAGGCTGCCGTGGGAAGACTGCTTGCACCCAGGACGCAGTGGGTAGTCCGTCTCCATGGGAGGCTGCCGTAGGAAGACTGCTTGCACCCAGGACGCAGTGGGCTGTGGTAGCGCCAACACACTCCAGCCTGGGGAATAGGCTGTGACCCTGCCTATTCAAAAATACAGTAAAATCAGTAAATAAATAACATTTTAATCATTTTGACTAATAATATATTTATGGTTAATTATGTTGAAATGAAAAATGAAATAAAACACAAAATTTGGGAAGCAATCAGTTGTTAACCTATTTTATATTTTCTGGAAACTATTAAAGGGTTTACTTAGATTATCAAGTGATTATAAATTGCAACTCCTACCCTTTTATTTACAGGTACATTTTTAAAGTTGCCATACTGCAAAAGGTTATGAAAATTGACATATTGCTTACTTAAAAACACTTTTAATATCACTTTGATAAAATATTTTAATCTTATGTGTTTTCCATATATTTTTGGCTAAACTACGAAATTCAGATTTAGCTCTTTCAAGTTGTGGAAAGTGTTGGTCACATAATTTAATTTGAAGAGTTAATCAGCCAAACCAGATTTATTCCTCCTTGAAATGTATCTGTCAGGGTCTAAGTAGAAAAGGTGAGTAGGTCACATATTATATAAAATTGAACGTGTATTTCCAGATTATGAAATCTCCTTTAACATTATTCCGAATAACTGTTTGCTTTTTTATCTTATGTCATTAGGACTCAAAATGACAGCTGAAATTCTTAACTTCCAATTTAATCGAAATTTTCTTATATCCCCTGGTGGAAGGATTACTCCCTTGGGTACCAATAAGACATCTTAAATCAGCAGAGCCCAGATTTAGGGTCAGACTTCTTAAACCAGCAGCGCCTGTTAAACCAGCAGAGTCCGGATTTGGAGGTCAGAGAATCAGCATTTTACAAGTAGTTTTCAGGGTATGATAGCAATAAATACCAGCTCCACTTCTGTTCCTTGATTTCCGGACTCATGTATCCTAGCTATGGGAAAAAAATTGCATCACATATCATTCAGTGGCTCAGAGCATAGAGGACTGAAAACCTAACTTTTAAGATTATGCTCACAGTAGGTACAGCAATTGAACATTGAATGGCTATTGAATAACTTTAAAAGGGAAATAATTGCTACAGAAAGGGGCCAGTGAAATCACTATGTGGCTAGATGTCACTGTAACCCTGAAGTCCAAGGTTAAGACATGATTTCTAATGCTCAACATTAGTCAATAATGAGTGTGGGAAAGGCTTTCAGCAGTGGTGGTAACCATATCAGATTTGGCAAAGGGAAACCATGTTCTTGAACTCCTGCTTAACTTACCCTCCTCACACCATGGCTTCTTTGCCCATGAATTCATGAATGGGTGTTATGGAATGAATTGTGTCCCCCTAAAATTCACATGTTGAAGTCCTAACCTACAGTATTCCATAATGAAACTTTATTTATAGATATGGCAATCAAAGTAAAATAAGTTCACACAGGCAGGTCCTAATCTGATGTGACTGGTATAAGAAGAGGAGATTAAGATAGAGACAAGCATAGAAGGAAGATAATGCGAATACAGAGGGAGATGACTGCCGTCTTTAAGTTGAAGAAAGAGGCCTCAGGAGAAACAAATTCTGCCTATACCTTCATCCTGGACGTTTAGACTCCAGAACATGAAATATAAAAGTTTTGTTGTTTAAGCCACCCAGGCATACCTTGCAAAGGATGCTGAGGAAAGAGGTAACAGATATCCGGATGTGAAGTCAAAATGCATATTTGATTATTGAGAATCTTCTCTTCAGGGGATTCTCTTATGTGCCTCATATTTTTATACTGTGGATGTACTTTTAGAGATCTGTAAGTACAAAACCATTGGAACAGATGGTTTTTGTTTTCATTGGACTCTAATAGGGAACAGTAATCGGCCAAGATTTATTTGGCATAAAAGAAAAGTCTTTGGTCTAGATCTTTAGGGAAAATTTCTGTAATTTTCTCATTCAGATTTTTCATACTCTCTGTTTATATTGGTTGTATAGATTAAGGACACATAATTAATTGCTATAAAATTGATGATCAATATGACACCAGATTAGACCATTATGAATGCCTTTCTACCATGTCACCTATTAGAGTAAGTCTGCCTTTCTCGCTCTTCTTGCTAAATGCTTCTAATTAACCTCTGCCACTGTGAAAGCCAATTCCAATGGCAGCACCTCCCAGTTTCATAAGTAGTATATGGAAGAGATCCACTCCAGTGATTTTTTCAGAAATGCTTGTGCAGTCCTCACCAATATGCAATTCTAGACTCCAAAGAAGTATTTTCTCAAGTCTTCATTTGAGTACCAGTATGATACTATGTATTTTATGTAATATGCCCATGACAGTGTTTCCATCATCCTGTTTTTAAACCTCTTTTCTGTATAATGCTAAGACAAGGTCAGCTTCATGGACATGTGATCTATGTTGTTGCACAGGGCCATGAACCCATCATGGCCCCAGGCTTGGCTGAATGTTCTGCCACCAGTGGGCTGATGCAGCATGCACATAAGCAATGTGTACAGTGTGCATGTTCTCCACCCCTTGCTTCCCTCTCTATGCTTATGGCACATGTGATGCCTCCAGAGCACGAGATTGCAGAGGACACACAGTTCATGGGGTTTCAACAAGACTCAATGCAAGTGCAAAGTAAGATTGTTACAGGTATGATTAAGCAAGCAGGAGTGATGACAGCTCTGTGAAGCTACGATTTCTGTTTAAATTAGAGCTAAATTCTAATCTAGAAAGAAGGCAATGGCATTCTAAGAAATAATAAATACGTAGCCCTATCCTTTTTATTTCTTGCTTTTGTTATTTCCCTGTAACACAGAATATTGTGTCATCAGTATTCCCAAGGTAGAGAGTGTTGGTAGAAGGTTCAAGTCTCCAGAAAAGACATAAAAGCAGTCAAGTTAGTCTTGTGCAGCATTTTCACTGTTCTGGTAAAAATAAACTGCATACACATGATGAGCTATCAAATATAAATTTCAATTATTCTGCATGAGTTAAATGCTCTTATATTTGCATTTAAAGCTGGCACTTCACAATATAAGCAGTAAAATTCATGCTCATAATTTGAAATTTCAAATAGCAAAACCAAAAAGAGTAGATTGAACAGAGAGGCCACATAAAAAAGAAAAAAGTTTTATATTTTAGTATCTTTAAAAGTGTAGTTTTGAACAAGGATATTATTCCCTACTGGTTTTCAAAAATTATGTAGCAGACCCTGCACCAAAGTATTTCTTGCATCTCAAGTCCAGTAGGGCATTTATTTCTTTTGTTAAGTTTATTTTTAATTTTTGTGAGTATTTAGTAGGTGTATATATTTATGGGATACATGAAGGACACTTATTAAATCCATTTTTAACAAATTAATGGAATTTGAATGGCTATAGCAACTAGATTTCTGCAGTGATGCCCAAAGTACTTTGTAACACTATAGAAAAGTTGAATTATATTCAATGCTTGTCAAAGTAACATAAAACTTGTCAGCAGTGGTCTTGTTGAGTATTCTCAATCTAGGTAAGATATTTCCAACTTTATGCTAAGAAATAATTTCTGATTTTTAAAAAGCTATCTCTGAAAAGAACAAAAGAGATGTAACATCCACACTTGTTTCTAAAAAGAAAACACATTTAGTAATTTCTTAATGCAACACATGTTTGAAAGAAAACATTGATTATCTTTCAAGGGTGTTACACTTCAAACAGCTTGACCTTTAGCCTGGGAACCTGAAATAATCACTCTTTTGTGCAGAAGTATGTTGATATTATGCTCTCTTACTGGGAAGCATATTAACTAGATTGATTCATCCACTTATTCTTTCATTATTTATACATGCATGTATGCAAGCACTTTTCCAGCAATTGTTTGCATACCACTATGATTTGGGAACTGGCATAGATGTGGAAATATATTTGTGAACAATAATAAACAAAATACAATTATTTTGTTTTTGCTTTAAGAAAAACCTTATATTGTTTTGTTGGTTTATTAATAAAACAAATACTTTATTATGTGATTTGTAGGAAAAAATGATCTAATACCAGCAGTAGGGGAGTTCTATATTTTCAATCCCTGCTTACCCAAACATTACAATCCAAGCATCTGATCTTACCACTATGAATCATGAAATTATATCATACTGTAGTGATCCAGGAGAATGAAACCAGAAAATATCAGGTGGCAATGAAAATGCATTTATGTATCGAGTATGTAGCCAGGACAGTAAATCCAGACACAAATGTTGTCTTGTGGGAGGAGAAACATCTGCAAGACAAAGGCAGAAAGCAGGAATATGGAAGACAAAGTTTTAATCTCTATGTTTTGATGTTTATAATTAATGCTTTTATATAATCACCAGCTCCATCCTGCTTCCCTTTCCTCAATGTGGTTAGAAATGTGACTTACTTCTAACCAATAATATGACAAAAGTAATGAAATGCAACTTCTATGATAAAGTTACCTTATACAATTTCATCTTGTTAGCAGACTCTTTTTAGTTTCCCTGTCTTTACTTATTGTCACAAAGCCAGCTGTTGTGAATCCTACTATTACAACAATTGAATGACGCCAACAGCCACAGAAAGGGGAGAGCAGCTGCTTTTCTAGCCAGCCTTGCAGATGAGAAGCCAGTTATTGCCAACATCTAGATTGCAACCATATCAGACCTTCTGCAGGAATATAGCTAAGCAATACCTGAACTTGTGATTCCCAGAAAGTGTAAGGTAGTAGACCTATGCTATTTTAGTCTGTTAATCGTGTGGTGATATATTACACAGTAAAGAAAACTAATACTACATGCATGATGATCTCTGAGTTCTCACCGCATTAGGTAAAAAAAATAAATAAATAAAAAGAAAGAAAGAAAGAAAGGAAAGAATACACGAGGCCTATTTTATGCACTGTGATCTGCAATATAATTATATCCTTCACATGCCTAAATTGTTTCCATTTGGCTTCTATGACAAAATCAGAAAATTTCATGAAATCTTGCATGGAATCTTCACCCTGCTTTATCAAGCACCCTTTGTGTTTTAGTTACTCTGCTTTCAAGTGTGATAACAGAAATCATACTCACCTCTTCATGAGGTTTCACACTTCTAATATCTGGAATTTGGTTCTCTACACTGCCTAATAAACTTTTACTCATTATTTACAACTTTATAACCAACCATTCCTTTCTCATAGATAAATTTTATGATTACTAGGGCTGGGGAAAATCCTCTATTTTAGCTCTTATTATGTAATATACTTCTATGATTTCCCTATATGATATTTTGCTTTGTAAAATTGATATCTTATCACATATCACAGAGCATGAGGAAGTCAGTGGAGAATCTTAAAAACAAAGAACAGACGCAAGAGTTTGAAGAAATTAAGTATCCAAGTATAATTTATTATATTAGCTAAATATTAATTAATTATTAAGTACCAAGTAATGACATAGATAGTGCTTTTAAAAAGTGAAACGTACATCTAAAATCACTGAGAGATTTAGAAGATGTATACTTCCAAAGAGTTCTGATGACGATTCAAACACATGAATGTTTCACGATCCATTTAATGTGGGAATCAATATAGGCATGACTCCAGAAAAAACTCTTAAATAAATCATTCAAAATATTTGCAGAAGTTTTAACATATGACAAGAATATTAAACTCAAGGAATTATAAAACACATATTACAATAGTTTGGTTTGCTTCTAGCACAGTAAACTTGCATCCTTAAAATTATATCATTTTTAGACAGTTGAAGATAGAATAATTCAGTGCAGTATCTTTTCTATGAGATTGTATTTTTCTTTTTTAAAAAAGTATTAAAAAAATCATCTCTCTTTCATTTCACAAATATTCTTCAGTCATGTACTATCCTCCCAGAATTATATTGTCAAATTTAATTTGGGAGAAATTTTTTTCACAGTAATAGTATACCAACTGTGGAGAATGATAAACATTAACAAAATTCATTGACAGTTGTGACTTGAGAATACCAACACCAACAAGTCCTATTCCTCTGAACAATGTATTCATGTTACAAAACCCATTGACTAGCTCCTATTTGCTATTGTTCTATACTGGAAAGAGTAGCTGTTTCAACAGCTGTGCCTTAAATAATTCTCTTTCCTTTTATACTCAGCTTAGTCTGAAGTGTGTGGTTCTTCCTGATTTGATCTCAAACTATGCTTAAACAGCAGAAGTCAGCATTTATTGAACATTTTCTGATCTCATCATACAATAAAAGCATTTACTGTTATACTACTTTCCCAGGAAAAATTTAAACATTGAAGTATTCATATATGTAACTATAAGTGTTAAAGTATCAATTATATATTCTTAATTATATATAATTGATACATAAACTTAAACATTTACAATTTTATGTATATTTTCAAAAATGTACAATACCAAAACAATAAATGAAAAAACAAAGCTGGGAAAATTAATATGAAGAGAATGTGTACTGAGAAAAAACATGGAGGAAAAACAAGACAAAAAGGAAAAAAAAGTAACCTTGAAGAAAAAAAACACACATTGCACCTGTAATCCCTGCTGCTTGGGAGGCTGAGGCAGGAGAATTGCTTGAACCCAGGAGGCAGAGGCTGCCGTGAGCCAAGATGGTGCCCCTGCACTCCAGCCTGGGAGAGAGAGAGCCAGACTCCATCTCAAAAAAAAAGAATACACATTGTTTTTGTTCCACAATATGTGTTACTCTAGCCCACAATTTAGCAGTTTAGCCAAGAGCAACTATATTAATATTCTTAGTCAATCTGCAACTATATTAATATTCTCAGACACTCTATAAACTAAAATAACAAATGATCAGCATTTTGATATAATGTTCCACAATCCTGTTGAAGCTTTGTATTAATTATATTTAGATTCATATTTTCCACATTTAAAATACCTTTGTGCCATTTTTCAAAGACTACAGTCAGGTGTGCTGCTTGAAGGTGGTCAATGGTATCTACCTTCAGGCGTTGAAGTTTAAAATTTATGATAAGAAAACAGAGATGAAGAATATTAAAACTATAATTTTAAACTCTTGACAAATATTTGGATCTAAATCTAAAAGCTACCATATTAGTTTTCTATTGCCACTGTAACCAGTTACCTCATACTTAGGGCGTAGAGCAGCATCCATGTTGTTTCTCATCGTTTTCTAGGCCAGAGGTTAAGGGGGGTCATCTGGACATAGCTTACTGTCTCCCAAGGCTTTCAAGGATGTCAAGTTTTTTTTTTTTTTTTTTGGTTATGCAGACTTTTTTTTTTTTTGGTTTTATATGAATTTTAAAATTGTTTTTTTCTAATTCTGTGAAGAATTATGGTGGTATTTTGATAGGGATTGTGTTGAATTTGTAGGCTGCTTTTGGCAGTATGGTCTTTTTCACAATATTGATTCTACCATTCATAATCATGGAATGTTTTTCCATTTGTGTCATCTATGATTTATTTCAGTAGTGTGTTGTAGTTTTTCTTTTAGAGGTCTTTTGTCTCGTTGATTAGGTGTACTCCTAAGTATATTTTATTTTTTTGCAGCTATTGTAAAAGGGGTTGATTTCTTGATTTGATTCTTCACTTGGTTGCTGTTAGTGTATAGAAGAGCTACTGATTGGTGAACATTAATCTTTTATCTGGAAACTTTGCTGAAATATGTTCCTGGAGCTTTCTGGAAGAGTCTTTAGGGTTATCAAGGTAAGTGATCATATTGTCAGCAAACAGTGACAGTTTAACTTCCTCTTTACCAATATGAATGCTCTTTATATCTTTCTCTTGAGTACAGTGATTTTTTTGTAACCATGCAGATTCTTAATTATTGTGCCAAGTTTCTTAGTCTACTTATATTGGCAATATGAATCCCAGAAAAAAATTTTATATCAGCTTTTCAATAATTAGTTTCATCCTTAATTTCGTATTGAGTTTTGTCAAAATAGTAATCTAGATAGGTATGTAATTTTATTTATTGCTATAAACAATTTAATTTTAATAAATATTTTATCATTTAATTGTTTATTTGATCATTGAGAACAAAAGAACAAAATACATATAACATACAGTTTTTTTGTTTGAAGGATTAGATGCAACATGATGAAAAATTCCTTTATTTTAATGAGCTTACATTTTAGAATACCCATCAAAAACTGTAAATAATAGTATGTAATGAAAGTGGACAGCCCGGTTTTCATAAACATTCATGAATGTAGTGTTATTTGATATAAGCTGTAAATAATGTATATAAGAAAAAAAATGAAAAAATCTTGCAATCTAAAATGTGAAACTAACAGAGTCAGATACCAAAGCTTGCTAGGTATTAAAAAGTAGGCTTAGAAGAAATCACTATTAGAAGAAAACATTGAAATTTTAACTATGGATAAATGCATGAAAACTTTCTGTGTATTCTCACTGTCACTCTTCTTTCTACAAAATGACAAATTTTCTACAAAATCTCTGTCTACAAAATGACAATTACTCTCCTGATAAGAAACCTACCTCCATGGTTTTCATTCTACACTTAACTTCTGCTTCTGCATTAAAAATCCTGTCCTCACAATGATGCTTTCCCTTTTTTTCTGCATCATCAGTTACCCCCTGCACAATGTTATTTTCTCTGTATTTTTCAACATTTTGAGAATCCAATATCTACTTCTAGCACCATAATCATCTGCATGTAATTGAGCTTATTCTTACCTCAGATCTAGGTTTCTTTGACATAAACTCTTTTATGCTTCCAGTTTTCATCACAATTTAAGTTTATCCCTCTGTTACTCCTTCCTTCTGTTATGTGTAATTCTTTTAATCCAATAACAAAACATCTCCTACAAAATTTACAGACATACTTTATTCATGTTTTTCTACTTTTAAACCAATAAACAATGCCCAAAGGGGAAGAATAGCTGAATAGAACATAGATTTTTCTAAGTTTCCCTGCACAGCAGGGTTTGCAGGTGTGGAAGTGCCCAGAAGTGGAGCTGCACAAATGGAGGAAAGTGATTGAAATTTGTAGTGCAACAATTAGACATTGTGCCAGGTTGATAATTAACAATGTACTCAACAGAAGTTTAATAATGAAGAATATTGGAATCTAGAATTTTTCTTATTGCTTAACATTATTAGGAATTATTGTTTGAAAGTAAAGCAGAGAAGATTCTTTTCACATGTGGAAAGAAAACAAATGAAAAATCATAACACTTTTTTTCAAAGCAGAATTTTGTGGCTAATCTGGCTATGTTTTTAATAGATTATTACATAGTGAAATGACTTTTGTGCATGAGACAATATACCCATAATTATTTTTACATTTTTTATTGATGAATGCATTAATATTATGAGTTAATTTTTTGTCAAGTGACTAATCATTAGACAAGATTTTTGTAATATAGTTTCAATTATATAGAATAGGACTATGATATCTCAGAATTTATTATGGAGTCTAATTTCTGAAACATGAGCCTTTCCCAGAACAGCACCTGACCTACTGTGCTGTATTTATGATTTATTGAACTTATCTGTTTCTTTTTTATTCTTTGATATAATTAGAAGTGTCATCTAGGCTCTCCTAAGGAGTAGAGTTAGTTTTCTTCCAGGGATTCATTTTTTCATCATTTTTTGAAATAAATATTGGACCATTTATTGTATTATTGTATGACTATTGTCACTATTAGCCTCTTTCTACCTGGATAAATAATATGTGGCCACCAAGGCCAATGAACACTGCCGGTCTTAGCATATTTTTATTAAAGGTATTGCTAGGTTTACTCATATTTTATACAATTTATCTTCTCTGCTTGCAAAGACTAAAATATGTAGATATATTTAAGAATGCTTTCAATCATTTAGTATCTTGAAGTTCTTGCAAGGATACAACAAAATATCCCAGATACATCTAATTTCATTTATGCCTCAAGTTACAAAAATGCTCTTCAAAGATTAGCCTTAACCGTATACAAATTCACATGGTACAATTGTTTTTAAAATTATTGTATTTCTAGCTTATACTGAAAGCAAATTAATGCTTGCCAATTTAAATAATGATAATAGTCATAGACAAAAAACATACACGAGCTATTTCTTCTTGGTGTTCTTTTGTATTATGTACTATCTGAATTGTTCTCATTGCCACTTCCACCTCCCAGGTTCAAGAAATTCTTGTGCCTCAGCTTCCAGAGTAGCTGGGATTACAGGCATGCATCACCATGCCCAGCTAATTTTTGTATTTTTAGTAGAGATGGTATTTCACCATATTGGCCATGCTGGTCTCAAACTTCTGACCCAAACTGCTTAATTACAGGAGTGAGTCATCATGAATGGCCTCTGAATTGCTTTTAAAACATTTAAACTTCAAAACAAGGAATGAAGTAGATAGGAAAAGGAGCTCAGGAAATGTTTGAAAAAAAAATCCAAGTGAAATAATGAAAAAAAATCACAATATTTTTTGAGCAGTGTTTCTGAGATTCCTAACACTTTAGGAAGACCTCAAGTTAGCAATTACATGTTTCTATCTTAAATACACTTTGAAAAATAAATGTAAAAGTTTGCATTAGTTTTATGTCTGTACAGGATTGGAGAAGCTGATTCATTTGAGGTTCAAAATCAATTCAAGGTTGATATTGTTACAACATATTCCTGCAAGTGTTTTTTCCCTTTGAAGGTCACAGAACACACCCTAACTAAATTATCATCACTTCATCAATTAAATTATTAAATTTTTCTGTATATCTTTTATATGTTTTAAAATATGAGCTACTATTGGTAACTTTAGCTAAATACTCATACACACATACACAAATGTTTAAAATTTTATTCAGTTTTCAGGTGGAGAAGAGAAACATACCTAGAATCAAAAACCAATAAAAAAAAAGTAAGGAAAGAGAAAATTTAACATATTAACTATAACTCTGGGAGAAAAAAATGGCAAAATAATTAGTTGTGATGAAACATATACCCTATATATTGTACCTAATCATTTAACTTAGAACAGTCTTAGATGAATGGTATCACACCAAAGCCAAGAAACAAAATACCAGTGGGAAAGAAAGAGAAAAAAACAAGAGGAAGACAACTGGGTAGAAGAAGAAAAGTGACTTTTTATATAAAGCAAGAGGAAAGGTGCAGATAATGAACAAGACAGGAGGAAAAAATATACAGGAGCTGTGGTGCTGATAGCAGCAGACTGTTATTGACTACAGAGGGGCAAGAGCAGATGCAATGACAGAACAGAAGATAGTTCAGGATGATGAGACAATAATAGAACAGTTTCTCAGCCTGAGGATAAGGGCACAATGCTGCATTCTCAAATCACCCAGAACTCATCCTCTCAATCCCAGGAGGAGAGGGATAAGAGAGGCAGCCCCATTTCCTGGAGCCTAAACACTCAGTAAGAGTACGAGCCTGTACTGCTGGCTGGACTTTGTTTGGTGATGTTCAGCCAGGAGATTAGAAATCATTTCTTATGCAAATTATCATAATGGCCAGCTGATCATTCAATCCTATGTTACATATTCTCTCCATCTACCTTAATATTATACCGACAAATGAAGCATAAGACAAAATGAAGCTAATGTTATATGATTCTATTAAGTATTTTACTGTGTAATGTTAAGTATATAAAAAGTTGTAGGCAATATGCTGATACTTAAACTTACCAAACACTAACATTTTGTAATACATAAATCTTTCCTGTTTTTATCCACTTTTAATTTAATTATTGCATTCTTAAAGTACACAAAAGAATACAGCTCAATACTATTTTACGAAGTTGAATAGCACCTATACCCACTTCCATCTGCTATGCTCCCAAAGATAAAAACTAACCCAACTTTTAAAAAGCCAGGTTAGTTTAAACTGCTTATGAATATTAAATAAATGTAACTGAAAAAGTCTCTATTTTATAAAATATATTATTATCTACATTTTATAGTTCATTTATTTAATATTCATAAATAATCTATTTAATATTCATAAGCCAATTCTGGCTTGCTTAGCTGAAAATTATGTTTGAAACAGTCACCATTGTTATTGGGTATTTCAAGAGTTTACTCATTTTCATTGCTATATTAAAATTAGATTGTCTTGTTGAAATTTCTATAATTGTGGTAAAAATGACTAAATCTGGTACCCCAGATATCATTGAAAAAAGGAAAAGTATAAACTGTTATCCAATAGCATATATATATATATATATATATATATATATATAACTCATTTAAAAAACCAAGTATGAGATTCTAGACCTATCCCTTTATATATCATGTAACTGTTAGGTTCTGTATTATTGATCGATTTCTGCTATATATTTTACTTTAAAACAGTGCAAATTTTTTTAAATAAGCAAGAAAGTGTAATTTTTTTTAAGTAAGCAAGAGATTAATTAGCATACTTTTATGAGTAAAACAGTTGTATCTGAAATAGATCCAGTGAACCTGTATTTTATGACATTAAAAAATTGGTTGCTGTAAAAGAATGAACACAATAGATGGGGGATTATGGAAGATATAGACTACAAATTATGAATTAGCCATAGAGGAAGCTAAAGATTTAGCACTTTAAGATTGCTAGAATAGGTAGAACTTAAATGACTGTAATGCTTGGTTGATAAACCTGAAATTATAAGATAACTAGAAAGCAGGAAGCAATCAGGAGGTGGAAGTCATAACAGAATAAATGAAAAAGTAAAGAATGCACATAGTGAAATAATTGAAGCCAGTGATGGGAAACTGAGAAAGAATAGTTTCTAAATTTTGAAATTAACCATGTTATCTAAAATGGTCTCAAATGAAGAATACATACATTTTTACATGCATATATACATTTGTGTATTCATGGATATATACATATATATGTACATATATACTGTAATACCCAAATGCAGGGTGGAATCAATGTGGTGATTTATGGAGTGAGATCTGGAATTAGAATGGAGTCAAACCCCAGTGCAAGAATTTTAAGCAACAGTAGTTCTAATCTTATGCAGGTTAATCTGCTTAGAACATGACAGTCAGTACATGATTAAACATTTTTGCTTCTATTAGCATTATTATTTCATTGTCTGTATAATTATAGAGAATTAGATTAAATAATTCTTATTTTGTGATTTTAAAATCTAAAAATCTTGATATTAATGTCATTAATAGAGACAACCTGGGTAAAGGTGGTGATTATTTTCATCTGAAAACAACATGGTAGTTAAAGGTCTTTGTTACACAGCTGTAATGCAGGGACAAGCAGCAGGTGTCAGCAGGGTTGGTTTGTTCTGAGGGCTATGAGAAAGAATGTGTTTTGTGCCTCTCATCTTGAGTCTGGTGGCTTGCTGGCAATCTGTATTATTCCTTGGCTTGTAGAACATTGCACTGATATCTGCCTTCATCTTCAAGTGGCATTCTATGAATGTATGTGCCTCAAATTTCCCTCTATGATGTGAACACCACTCATAGGATTAAGGCCCATTCAAATGACCTCCTCTTCACTTAACTAATTACATTTGCACATATTTTCAAATAGGGTCACATTTTTCAGTACTGGGGGTAAGGACTTTAACAAATGAATTTTGGGAAGGACATAATTCAATAAGTAACAACAGGCTTTAAATCACTCTAAGAAAAAAAGAGGACCAGTTAGTGCCCTTAAAAATTTCAAATTGTTATCAATGACTGCTAAAGTAAATTGGAATCATGAAAAGATTTTTGAAACAAATACTTTTCATTCCTGTTTTAAAATATACTAAGAAAATCATTATTGTAAGACCTTGTAAAAACATGTCTCTTATCCTTAAAATGTCTTTGTCTATGTAAGTAAAATAACATGTAATCAAGCAAATGCAAAGCAATTGTTACATTATTTTTAAAATGTTAGTTTTTTCATAATATTTTAGCATGTCATTTTAATCTAAAACTTTCAAATTGATTACTCTAAAATGTCTTTTTCTACAATAACTATGATAATCAGGACATTCACATATCTAGCCAATACCTTACTAAATCAAAGTTTTCATGTTTTGTGGAAACAGAGAAAACACCTACTGACTGAAAATGAATAAAGAGTATAATTATGCACATAGTTTCCCAAGGGATTTGAGAGGCCACATCGACTTTCCTCTCTCTGCTTCTTCACCAATGTCTAATCAGAATCCTAACCTATATGAATTCTATTTATTCAGTATCTCTCCATTCACTCTAGACTTTATATACTTCAACATTTTTATAACTGCTCTCTCTGTATCAGCATTTTACCCCTCAAGTTTTGCCAACATTAGAGCTATATTGACTCTCTAAAATAGAAATATAATTATGTCACCCTCCTGATAAGATTCTGCAAGAGCTTATAGTGTATTATTTAAGAATGTTGATATGACACCAAAATGCCTGCACTTTAATCTTAATTAGCTGTGGGAACTTTGCCTTCAAGTAATATGTTTATGTTTACCACAAATCATTTTCCTCACCTGTGAAACAGTGATAATTAAAAATATGACCTGCTTGATGTGTGTATGGTGGGGAATGAAATATGTAATAGGTTTTAAAGCATTAAAGACCTACATAAATGATGTCAAACATTATTATCATTGTTGAAAACTCCAAATACAAGTTTACTTAAAAATATATGACCAAATAATTTTTATTTCTGAGAGTACACATTGTAACATCAAACCTGGTACTCAGGGCACAAGTTTTCTGATGACTGAAGATAATCACAGTGTCATCTATCTTTCAGCCATAATTATTAATAACATCCATTTACAATCTCAAAATTTCCTGTGTTTGTAATAAAGTGTATGGTGACCTTATTTATATATCCAATTGTTCATCTCAGAAGCATTTAATGTACATCTATTCAAGAAATTTAAACTTGAATTTCTTAGCTACAGATGACATATGATAAATAATAATTTTGAAGTAAATCCACCTATTCTATCCTACTCCACCTCCAGATTCAGAAATAACAGTAGCAGCTAAAATTCAAGCAGAATCTGTGATCTCTGTACTCCACATATTGTCTTGCAGATGCTAACTAACTTCTCACAATAATCCTTTGATAATACACGCTATTATATTTCTACTCTATAGAAAAGGATACTGAGAATTGAAATATTTTAGGTCATATACACAGTCATTTGCAAAACCAGGGTTTGAGCCCCGGCACTTTACTAGGGAGTCCATGCAGACAATATTCTAATTTACCATACTCCCTTTGTAAATAACTTACCACTTAATATCCTCTACCTAAAAGCATCAACCATCGATGTGAGGGTAGATACTCCCCAGTGACTATGGCCTTTCCAGCTATTCTTTTTCTTGACACTAGTTCCAGAGATTTATTTAGATCTCAAGGAACTTCTGTATGTCTTTTCTTTCTTCCTTTTTTCTTTTCTATTTTTTTTTGCTAGAAACTATTTCATAAAGATTTCTTCTAAAATTTAAGTATTTTTACCAAATTTCCTAACAATATGTTATTAATATAACCTAATAATTTTTTAATAAATACCAGTTATCTATGTTTATCTGAAAACAACACATCTGCTATGTGTGCAATTTCTTCCTAGAATGACTTAGAATATTCAAAACCTAATCTGCCTTACCAATTAGCATCATTCACTGCTTTTTCCTAAATAAGAAAAGGACTGTAAACTAGTGATCTGATAATAAAATTCGAACTTGATTTACATAACTTCCAAAATAAGTTATGCTTCATTCTTTCTGCTTGTTTACCCTCTTTTCTTGTAATTGTTTCTTCATATGTCCTCACTAAAATGTCTTTTCATAATGGTGGTAGTCTTTCCCTAGCCACTGAAAGCTTGAATGTACTGTTTGCTAGCCTTTACCTTCTTGACTGGCTAACGTTTTATCTTCATGGCTCAGTTTATCTGTAATTAATTTCGTGAATCCCTTTAGTTCTCTGCTGACTGGCTCCCTTCCACACATAAGTCAAGAGGACATTATTACGTGACTCTCCCAGATGATTTCTACTTTCCAGAAACTTAAATTTTGAGTAATTGCCCACTAACTTGCTTTTATACCTTCTAAAAAATATGTTTCATTGGGAAGCAACTATGACATGCTTGCCACTGAAATAACTTATATTAATATATAACTAGTGTTCAACAAAGTTTTACCCTACTTGATATTTTAATACTCTGTCACACAGAAATTTACAGTCAATGCCCCTATATTCATTATTTGTATATAGCATAGTATAAAAATAATCAATGAAAAATGGATATGTAGGTAAAATGTAACTCAAAAATTATAGAAAATTTTAATTTAATCTAAAATACCACCATAAAAATGACTAGTAATATGCTAGATATAGTCTTTATAAAACACTAACACTAACATAAACAGGTGTGATTGCCAGTACTTTCATTTAGCAAAAGAAAGAGAAGATAGATGAGAAAAAAGATGCTCTAAAGAACCCCATTTTACTTTTCGCTTTCATGAGACCTTCCCTGACTTACAACTGTCAGTTTGTTGGTGCTCTACTTAAGACAATCCAAAAAATGGCAATGAAGAAATAAAAAACACATTATTCTCCATCCGGGAAATGTTAGACAATAAAGCATAGATTTAAGAACAGCAAGAAATGGCTCAAGAGTCTGCCTCTTATGATATCTGTGCTTTTAATCCAGTCTTGATTTTAACCCAGAAGTGCATACTCAGAGAATTGGAGGTGGATAAGGAAAATGAAATTTTTACTTTTGGTCCAAACTAAATTCAAATTAAAAGAATAACAAATTGATTGTGAGAAATGTGTGTGTGAAAAATAAAATATAGTTTTTACTTTCAAATTTATTTTATAAACTTTAGAAGATATTTATTAGATAATTATAATGAAAGCCAATAAAAAATAACATTTCATAATTACTTTGTAATACTTATTAGTAATGCATTAACATCAAAATTCATAATGATTTCTAGTGTTACATGGAAGTATCTACTAGTCTCACACACACACAAAAGCATAATCTTTGGGTTAAATAAGTCCTTGGACAGGTTTGGAAGTGTATCAGGAACTAGAAATCAAAAAAATTTAAACTATGAATACTAAATTTTTGAATCTAGAAAGTGACATTATATAATCAAGTCAAATGAAACAGTATAATTTTTTTAAAGAAATAATAATACACATATTTTAGGAGATACATTTTGACATTTAAATTTTATTCAGGATGAAAACATTTTTGCTTAAGTATCATCCACAAAATACATAAATTTGCACAGAAAAAGAAAATTCAATCAAGTATATATACATAATGGGATATTATTCAGCCATAAAAAAAAAATCCTGTCATTTGCAACTATGTATGGAATTGGAGGACACAAAACAAAATGGTAAGTTGTACATTTACTTTCTAAAAAATATTATATTTATAGTCATATGGTTAAATTTTGGCTATTATTAACAATGGTGACAAATTTTTTATGCTTATGCAATTAATTTATAAAAATTAGGAAAAATCTACTTTCTTCTACATTTGTGGATACCTGTACCACATTATGTAGTGTATTAGTCTGTTTTCATGATAGTGATAAAGAAATACCCAAAACTGGGCAATTTATTAAAGAAAGGGGTTTAATTGGACTTACAGTTTCACACAGCTGAGGAAGCATCCTAATCACAGTGGAAGGCAAGGAGAAGTAAGTCATATCTTACGTGGATGACAACAGGCAAAAAGAGAGCTTGTGCAGTGAACCCCCCATTTTTTTTAAACCATCAGATCTAGTGAGATACATTAACTATCATAAGAACAGCATGGGAAAGACCCACCCTCTTGATTCAATCATCTACCACTGAGACCTTCCCACACAACGTAGGAGTTATGGGAGCTAAAATATGAGATTTGGGTGGGGACACAGAGCCAAACCATATCATGAAGCTACCAGGAATTATATGAATATTTTTATTTCAATTTCAGAGACATTTTGTGGGTCTTCAATCAGGAATATTAGTATCTCAGAGGGTTGACAGCTGTTGCAAGACATTGGTTCTTGACTTCTTAGTTTACAAAATTTAAACAACAGATACACAGCAAAGGAGATGCAGCATAGAGCAATTTGTTGCAGAGGGAAAATAATATCTTGAAAGTTAAGAATAGAACTGATAGTGCACCCTGAGAGAGAGAGAATTTAGTGTGGGCTGTTCATAAGGATGAGACAGAAAAACTAGCACTAGGGAGACTCCCTTTATGTGAATCTTACATGATCATTTATAAGCGGGCGAGGAGAGGTGTTATAGAGGGAAGTTCTGGGTGATGCCTTGGGCACACACATGCAGTAACTGTACATGTTTGTTCATATATCACGTCTCAGTAGCATCTTAAATCTCCACCCGTGGCTGTGTTTTTTACTCTTATAATGAGCAAATAGTCAGTCTGAGCATAGGTAAAATCAAAATGTGCATGCTCTTTACAGGGAAAATTATATGGGAGATAGCTTTGCCTGAATGAGCTTGACTACATTGCAAATACTGGGGCTTATTGTGTTGACTGTATAGCCCCAAGCCCAAGGTTATTGTGTCTTGAGGACATAATTACTCCCTGGAGCACCTACCCTAACTCAAGAGTATTGTGACTTTCACTGTCGGAATTAGTGACACATTTGAAACACAGAAATTTCATCACAGAAATAATGTATTTTACAATTTTATAAGTACTGAAATATACTAGATAATTTTTAACATCTTAAAAACATAACTAAACTTATTCTACTCTGGGACAAATATGCAACAGCTTGTTTTTTTAGAAAGTAACTGTGGTGGAATAAAATATAGAGAGTAATATAAAATATGTTTACGCTTTAAGTTTGAGCTTGAGTGGAGGCATGAATAGAGGATATATTTATACAGCTGAATAAATCTTTTGACTGATGGAAATTTTGCCTAATTGCGCTTTTCTTGAAATAAGTAGTTTAAAAAAAGTGAAAATGGTTATGGTAATTTTGTGTGCGGGTCGAGCCCAAGGCAAGTTTGTGGTGCTTCTTTCTCAATCATTATTTTTTAAAATCTTGAAAGTGGCCCAGGAAAAATACTGAACTTAGAGGGGACCAACATAAATAGTTTTTAAATTTACTTTTCAGGTATTTCCTGCATATGTGACCGCCAGCTATTCTGACTGTTATAAGTAATAGTTAACTTTGGATAACATGGCAATATTTTTAAATGACCTTCAGTTTTGTGATCATATAAGCACAGATGCTTCTTTGAACTATTTGTTCCATGCATTTATGGTCTTGGTGCAATTTCACATCATTCATAATACCTATGCACTTTGAAAAATAGATTGCAAGAATAAATCAAAACAATAGCATTTATTCCTAAAGAGGACCTGAGATTCTAACTTTTCTCTAGTAATATAGTTAACTTCTATTGATCAATTTGATGTATTTATTTCTTTAGCAGTAATTTAAATAAACATGGCAAAGGACTGTTTCATAAGTAAGTTTGTTTTTAGCAATTTACTATATGTTGTCTTAGTCTGTTCTGGCTGCTATTAAAAATTACTAAAGATTGGTTAATATATATATTATAATAATATACACACACACTACACACACACTACACACACACATGCACACACACACACAAAACATAAATGTATTGCTCACAGTTCTGGAGGCTGGGAAGTGCAAGGTAAAGGACCTAGGAGATCCTATGTCTGGTGAGGGTCTGCACTTCATGAATGGTGCCTTCTATGTGCCCTCACCTGGTGGAAGAGGAGAATAACCTCCCTCAGACCTCTCTTATAAGGCCACTAATTCCATTAATAAGGATAGTGCACTCATTACCAAATCAGCTCTTAAAGCATCACTTCTTAATAACATTGCTTTAGAGGTTAGGTTTAAACATAAGAATTCTGGAGCAACACAAACATTCAGATCATAGCTTATGTTTATTATATATTTTTTAACCTCTGCTTAATAAATTAGTGGAGATAGTTACATTATATATAAGTATATTAAAATTGTCTATTTTGTGTATGTGTATAATCACATGATATAATACTTATATATACTTAATATAATTTATAATATATTTGTATTGTATGTAAAATCATGAATATATCATACATATATTTTTTATTATACTTTAAGTTCTGGGGTAGATGTGCAGAACCTGCAGGCTTGTTACATAGTTATACAAGTGCTATGGTGGTTTGCTGCATCCATCACCCAGTCATCTACATTAGGTATTTCTCCTGACGGCATCCCTCCCCTAGCACCCCACTCCCCAACAGGTCCCCGTGTGTGATGTTCCCTTCCCTGTGTCCATGTATTTTCATTGTTCAACCCCCCTTTATGAGAGAAAATGTGCAATATTTGCTTCTGTTCTTGTGTTACTTTGCTGAGAATAATAGTTTCCAGCTTCATCCATGTCCCTGCAAAGGACATGAACTCATCTTTTTTGTGGCTGCATAGTATTCCATGGTGTATATGTGCCACATTTTCTTTATCCAGTCTATCCATAATGGGCATTTGAGTTGGTTCCAAGTCTTTACTATTGTGAACAGTGCTGCAATGAACATGCATGGGCATGTGTCTTTATAATAGAATGAGTTATAATCCTTTGGGTATATGCACAGTAATCATATTACTGGGTCAAATGGTATTTCTGGTACTAGATCTTTGGGGAATCGCCACACTGTCTTCCACAATGGTTGAACTAGTTTACGCTCCCACCAACAGTGTAAAAGCATTCCTGTTTCTCCACATCCTCTCCAGCATCTGTTGTCTCCTGATTTTTAATGATCACCAATACTGGTATGAGATGATATGTCATTGTGGTTTTGATTTGCATTTCTCTAATGAACAGTGATGATGAGCTTTTTTTTCCATATGTTTGTTGGCTGATAAATGTGTCCTTTCAGAAGTGTCTCTTCATATCCTTTGCCAACTTTTTGATGTGGTTGTTTTCTTCTTGTAAATTTGCTTAAGTTCTTTTTATATTCTGGCTATTAGTTCTTTGTCAGATGGGCAGATTGCAAAAATGTTCTCCCATTTTGTATGTTGCCTGTTAACTATGATGATAGTTTATTTTGCTGTTCAAAAGCTCTTAAGGTTAATTAGATGTCATTTGTCTATTTTGGCTTTTGTTGCCATTGCTTTTGGTGTTTTAGTCATGAAGTCTTTGCCCATGCCTATATCCTGAATGGTATTGCCTAGGCTTTGTTCTAGGGTTTTTATGGTTTTAGGTCTTATGTTTAAATAATTAATCCAACTTGACTTAAGTGTTATAAGGTGTAAGGAAGGAATCAAGTTCCAGCTTTTTGCCTACAGCTACCCAGTTTTCCCAACACCACTTATTTATTATAATCCTTTCCCCATTGCTTCTTTTTGTCAAGTTTGTCAAAGATCAGATGGTTGTAGATGTGTGGCATTATTTCTGATGCCTCTGTTCTACTCCATTAGTCTACGTCTCTGTTTGGTACCAGCACAATGTTGTTTTGATTACTGCAGCCTTGAAGTACAGTTTAAAGTCAGGTAACGTGATGCCTTCAGCTTTGTTTTTTGTTTTTGTCTGTTTGTTTGTTTTTTGCTCAGGATTTCCTTGGTTATGTGGGCTCTTTTCTGGTCATATGAAATTTAAGATAGTTTTTTCACATTCTGTGATGAAAGTTAATGGTTGGTTTATGGGGATAGCATTGAATCTATAAATTACTTTGGGCAGTATGGCCATTTGCACAATATTAATTCTTCCTAACCATAAGCATGGAATGTTTCTCCCTCCGTTTGTGACCTTATTTCCCTGAGCAGTGTTTTGTAGTTCTCCTCGAAGAAGTCCTTCACATACCTTCTTAGTTGTATTTCTAAGTATTTTATATTTTTTGTGGTAATTATAAATGGGAGTTCACTTATGATTTGGCTCTTTATTTGTCTGTTATTGGTGTATAGAAATGTTTGTAATTTTTTTGCACACTGATTTTGTCCTGAGACTTCGCTGAGTTTGCTTATTAGCTTAAGGAGATTTTGGGTTGAGATGATGACGTCTTCTAAATATACAATCATGTCATCTGCAAATAGAGACAATTTGACTTCCTCTTATCTTAATTGAATACGCTTTATTTCTTTTTCTTGCCTCATTACCCTAGCCAGAACATCCAATACTATGTTGAATAGGAGTGATGAAAGAGGGCATCTTTGTCTTTTGCCAGTTTTCAAAGTGAATGCTTCCAGTTTTTGCTGATTCAGTATGATATTGGCTGTGGGTTTGTTATAAATAGCTTGTATTATTTTGAGATACGCTTCATCAATACCTAGTTTATTGAGAGGTTTTAGCATAAAGGGCTATTGAATTTTGTTAAAGGCATCTCTGCATCTATTGAGATAACCATGTGGTTTTTGTTTGTGGTTCTGTTTATGTGGTGAATTACATTTATAGATTTGTGTATGTTGAGCCAGCCTTGCATCCCAGGGATGAAGCTGACTTGTTCATGATGGATAAGCTTTCTGATGTGCTGTTGGATTCGGATTGCCCATATTTTATTGAGGATTTTTGCACTGATGCTCATCATGGATGTTGGCCTGAAATTTTCTTTTTTAGGTGTGTCTCTGCCACACTTTGGCACTGGGTTGATGTTGTCCTCATAAAATGAGTTAGGGGGAATTCCCTCTTTCTGTATTGTTTGGAAAAGTTTCAGAAAGAATGGTACCAGCTCCTATTTGTACCTCTGGCAGAATTCACCTGTGAAATTGACTGGTCCTGGGATTTTTTTGGTTGATAGGCTCTTTATTGCTGCTTCAATTTCAGAACTTATTGTTGTCTTTGAGGGACTCCACTTCTTCCTGGTTTAGTCTTGGGAGGGTGTAAGTGTCTTGGGATTTATCAATTTCTTCTAGATTTCCTGGTTTATTTGCATACAGGTGTTTGCAGTATTCTCATATGGCAGTTTGTAGTTCTTTGGGATCAGTGGTGATATCCCCTTTGTCATTTTTTATTGCATCTATTTGATTCTTTTCTTTTCTCTTCTTTATTAGTCTGACTATTAGTCTATCTATTTAGTTGATCTTTTCAATAAACCAGCTCCTAGATTCATGGATTTTTTGAAGGATTTTTCATATCTCTCTCTCCAGTTCTGCTCTGTTCTTTGTTATTTCCTGTCTTCAGCTAGCTTTTGAATTTGTTTGTTCTTGCTTCTCCAGTTCTTTTAATTGTGACATTAGGGTGTCGATTTCAGATATTTCCTGCTTTCTCTAGTGGGCATTTAGTGCTGTAAATTTCCCTCTACACACTGCTTTAAATGTACTCCAGAGATTCTGATGTGTTGTGTCTTTGTTCTCACTGATTTAAGCATAAGAATTTTGGAGCAACACAATCATTCAGAGCATAGTTTATGCTTATTATTTTTTTCTAAACTTGTCTGCTTAATAAAATTAGTAAAGATAGTTACATTATATTTAAGTATATTAAAATTGGTCATTTTGTTTATATGTATAATCACATGATATAATACATATAATGAACATAAATTATAATATATTTGTATTCTATGTAAAATGATTAATATATTATAAAAGTATACTTTTAAAATTATATACTATGTGCACAATTGGGATACAAAAATACATATTTGGGAGAATATATAATTTTTTTGTAATTGACTAAAATGTACAGCATGCAATAAAGATACAAAGTTGAATAACTTTCTTTACATATATGATTCCTTACATTTCAAAAATTTATTAAAAGTAACTCTCATTAAATTTTACATAAACCTACACAGTTCTTGTTTTTTAATAATATTCTGCCATTAAAGAAACAAATGCTACTTGGAGAAAGGACTTATTCTGCTGAACAAGAAATATACATGATTACTCTGGAGCATCTAGCAGTGCAGAAAGTAAGAAAGTCCTGAAAATAAATAAATGAATGACCTATGATGATCAGGTTATGTAAAAGGGACATAGAAGCTTATGTAAAGTATTTCTAGTAGCTGTAGCTAAAGCACTTTGAGCAACAGTGTATTTAATTTTGAATTAGATGGCAAAATATAAAGAAAAAATAAACCATCATGAATGCATACTGATATGAATACATGATTAAATAAATAAATGGGGAGAATAAATAAATATGGAAAATTCCAAGTAATTTACATGAATACTCTAAGGAGGTGAACCATAACTCCTTATTCCTAAGAGTGAGCTGTATATAATGACTTTCTTCCAAAGCATGGGGAAAAGAAGTGTTAAAAAGTTGGGAAAGTCACTTTATATTGGAGAAAACTGACAGACACTATCACAGCCACATGATTAAGGTTAACATAAACAGAGATAAGTCATGTTGATGTATGCACCCCGATATAATGTGATGAGAATCCCACTTTGTGGTCTTCCTCCCCTAAATCCATAAGATTCATCTAGTCATGAGAAAAGTGTCAGACAAATTCCAGTTGAGGATTATGTACAAATGCCTGACTGGTAACTATCAAAACTGTTAGGGTCATCAAAAAGGAAAGATCCTGATAAATCTTCACAGGAGACAATTTTACTGTATGTAATGTGGTGTCCGGGTGGGATTCTGGAAGAGAAAAGGATAAGTGAGAAAAAAAAAAAAAGTAAAGTATGATTGTTAGTAAATAATCATGCTTCAATATTGGTTCATTAATTGTATCATACTAATGTGTGATACTAGAATCAGACTATACTAATGTACAATAATAATAAATTAGCTATGGCATATATTAGAAATTCTTTGCACTGTCTTTGTAATATTTCTGTAAACTTAAAAATATTCCAAAATAAAAATTTTATTTAAAATATTATATAAATTGATTAAAACCACAAATTGTATCTAGCAATTATTCAATAACCATTATCTATTTGATTAACTCTTATTAGTGTTCTCTAAATGGGTTAAAATTACTATTAAACCAAGGTTCAGGGATATAATATAAAAGGAAATATAACCATATTTGAGTCAGAATTCAAAGTGAAGTTTCTCTGTCCTCTTCACCATTAAACCATATTGTGTCTCCTGCTAGAACTATAAAATGTCTGGAGTTCTTCAAAACTGAATATGAAAAATGGATGCATAAACATTTTTCTTTAAATAGCAGTAATTTAACTAACAAAATTTCTTAAATAACAAATCTTCCCATTTTATTTCCGAGAGCATGTATGAAGTAGACTATATTGTTAAGTTAATTTCAGTAATATGGTTTGCTGTATACTATTTTTTCAATATAAAATATTAAAATGCAAAGGCAAATAATAAGTTCGATTAGAAAAGCAAATATGACTTATTTCATTAAGATAAAATCAATCAACATTATGATGTAGATGAATAGCAATATTAAATTTCTAAGACCTTAATTTTCAGTAATTGTTTATACTGGGACACAAGCTTTTTAGGGTTTTTTTTTTGTTAATATACACCTGATTGTGATAACAGTATCCACTAGCAAAAAATTAAATTATTTCAACATTATTCAATTATAGATTACATATACCCCATCCCCCACCTCACTTTTCTTCAAAATAATGTGTAAAGAAATAATTTATATTACTACCTCTTAGCTCAGTGATGACAAAAGTGAATGGTGTTATTGTGAGAATATTCTTAAGCAACTTTTCTTGAGTATCTCTAGAGAAATAGCTATGGAACACTATTAACCCAGAAGGAAACAGTCTGTAGCATTACATTCATTTCTATGAACCCAGTCTACCTCTGAGCCATGAGAATCAATTACATAGATATTATCCATTGTCACAATTTGACTTGAAAGCCAAAAAAAAAAAAAAAAAAAAAACCTCAAAGAAGATAAAAAGCAAAACCCCAATGTCCATCAATGATAGACTGGATAAAGAAAATGTGACACATATACACCATGGAATAATATGCACCTGTGAAAAAGGATGAGTTCATGTCCTTTGCAGGGACATAGATGAAGCTGGAAACCATCATTCTCAGCGAACTGACACAAGAACAGAAAACCAAACACTGCATGTTCTCACTCATAAATGGGTGTTGAACAATGAGAACATATGGACACAGGGAGGTGAACACCACACACCAGGGCCTTTTCGGGGGTGGGGGAGCTAGGGGAGGGATAGCAGGGTGTGGGGTGATTGAGGAGTGATAACATAAGGAGAAGTACCTAATGTAGATTACAGGGAGATGGATGCAGCAAACCACCATGGCATGTATATACCTATGTAACAATCCTGCACAATCTGCACATGTAACCCAGAACTTAAAGTATATATTTAAAAAAGCTTATAAGATTAAGTGACTTGCTCAAGTTCATTTAGATTGTTAGTGGCAGAGATATCAGCTGAGAATCCCTATCCCTGCACATCCATTTCATGGTCTTTTCTGTTTCACTACTTTTCTTCTATTCTTTTATCAAATGAACTGCTGTGAATTAGTAAGATGCACCTAATATACCTATGCATGGTTGGCATCCTAAGTGTTTCTAATTTCCTGTTCTATGCATTCTTTGTTTAACATTATCATTCAGTTGTAATATTTACTATTGGTTTAACTTTATTATTCTGTTATTTATTATTGATTTAACATTATTGTCAACTTTGTAAATTTCAATTTTATATGGAGGTTTATTCACAATCATGACACTTGTGAAGAAGTTAAAATATTGGCATGCTGTAAATATTATACATTTTGTCACATCTCAATATTCCTGTGTCTTGCCCACAAACTCTGTATTTATTCTAAATACATCAGAATATGGCTAAATGTGTCTAGATAGGTAAAAAATATATAAAAGTTTATATTTTACCAGCATATTTATAAAACAGGTAGAGTTTGCCTTAGATTTATGAGAATAAGCACTAGTAGAAAACAAGTAAAGAAAGTGTAATTTATTTTAAAAGTGATCATATTAGATAAAACCTTATCCATGCTCCATTCCAATAAAATATAAATTTCCTAGTAAGTCATGCAAATTACAAACTGCTTACACATAAATACAAGAAAGACTAAATGAGAAGTGCTTAAAGCCAAATTGAAAAGAACCAATGGAAATAAATCGAAATTAGCTCTGTGTGTTTGAGGTCTTGAGTTGGAAACAGTAAGCATGATGTGGTTTGGAATATTTATAAATAAATGTCATCCTCCATCATATTGAATTATACCAGCCATGCTTCTAGTTGTTCTTTCTTTAGATTACAAAAGTCATTTTGTTCATCTGGTAATCTTTACAATACAGACTTATTGGTCAATAATTTTAAAAAACGTGTCAGTTTAATGTTATTTAACTTGTGGTGCTACTATTATTTCATCATACATGACTAAATAGTTCTCTCAATAAATGTATTCTGAAGCAAAGTCACATTAACTCATTTACTTGCCTAGTTTTCTACAGATTCTTGATTTTTTCAAACAATCCTTGTCTCTTCACTTGGAACAAGTCTCTCAAATTAATAAACATCAGGAAACTGTAGGATAATGTTTTAGGGCAGTTGATAGACTAAAACTAGAATGCAAACATATCCAGGGGTCTGATTTGAGAATAAGGTCAAAGCTTCACAGGTAGAACAGAGGAGTTTACTTCCACATAGAGCTTTGAGACTAAAAACTGTTCTACAGGTGTAAACATGAAACCTGTCATTATTGCCACAAGTAAAAGTTACTAATCAAAATCCAATACCTATATCACCAGGCCATGGAAGGCAAGCAGGAAAGTCCAAAAGATTGAGCAGTGATTCTAGATTGGCAGCTAGCATCACTGAAACCATGTAGTTGATATGGTGGTATAGATAAAGAAAGTACTGAACTTCAATGGAGAATCTTAAACAGTAAAACTAAAGGACAGATAAATACTTATCAGAATACGAGTGCACAGACAGAACTCAGTTACAATCCAACTTACGACATATTCACGTATTGCATAGCAATGTGAATGCATAGGCTTGTGTCTCCATGAACATATGTGATTTTACTTCACAGAGACCTTCTGAGGTATTTTGTTGACTGAGATGTGACAGATTCTATAAAGACTCTGAAGCTTGGCTCTGGGCATTGATGTCTTAATAAGTTCTTTTCTTTGATCTTATCACCACAGAGGAAACAAACAAATTATCTTTCTTGTTTGTGAGGCCAAATGTGTTGTTAAACCAAGCTATCACAGGCTCAGAAATTCTTTTCCAAAAGAGAATACGAAAAGGTACACTTCCTTTTTCAGATTGTCTCAGCTTTGCAAAGATGATAGAAAAGCTTATCAGAACACAGGAGTGCCTGTGGTCAGCCCCTTCCACTGGCTATATCTGGATATGTACACTTACTACATAATCATGATCACATGACTAAGTCTCAAGATTTTACATTCAACAGCTAAGAAACTTAAGGTACCCAGTGTCTGGCTAAGTTAAATTGTTATACTAGCAATCCTGGTGCAGACACATTTAACTAGCTCCACTAAAGGCTAATTTCTGGGGTAAATGTATTGATATTCCTAACTATAAACATTATTATAACTTCTGTATACTGTAAAATATAAAGAAAGACACATCTTTGATTTTACAAAATGTAGGCACTAGTGAAAGATAAAATAGGAATTTATTACAGTAAAAATAGGGAAACAAGCCAGGGATTGAAGCATGGGGAAAAAGAAATATAAGATTTTAGAGTTATTCCTACCTAACTGCTTTATCACCATCTATTTAATCGTCACTTTCTTTTAAACAATTTATACATTTTGTTTGATTAATTCAATTCATACAATTGAATTGAAGCAGCATAAGTCAGTGATCTAAAATTCTATTTTGAGCTCTTGCTAGACATCTATACCCAAATGCAACATAAATAGAAGTTCAGTCTGTCCCAAACTGAACTCATCATGTCTCAAAACAGGTTTCGTTTTTAAATCCCCCATCTCTGTCAATAGTTTCACGTTACTCCGCCAACTTGAAACCTTGGCGACTCTCTAGTTTTCTTGAGCTCCTCATTCCGAAATCTAGTCACCCAGATCTATTTTTTCTATTTAAAACATGATTCAATTCATTCCTTTTTTTATGTCTCTGTTTTACATTTCTATAACTGTACTTTTTAGCTGTTTCATAATATTTTATTTTGGTTAACTTTATTCCAATCAATGCTAAACCATAGTGTATTTTTCCTAAAATGTAAACTGATCATTTCAACATTTGCTCTTTGTTCTTTCAAAGGTTTATTTTTATATTTTGTATATATTTTAAGTTCTGGGGTACATGTGCAGATTGTGCAGGATTGTTACATAGGTGTACACATGCTATGGTGGTGTGCTGCATCCATCCCCCAGTCATCTACATTAGGTGTTTCTCCGAGTGTTATCCCTCCCCAATCCCCCCACCCCCTGATAACCCCTAGTGTTATCCCTGCCCTAGCCTCCCCCACCCCCCAACATGCCCCAATGTGTGATGATTCCCTCCCTGTGTTCATGTGTTCTCATTGTTCAACAACCACTTATGAGTGAGAATATGTGATGTTTGGTTTTCTGTTCTCGTGTCAATTTGCTGAGGATGATGGTTTCCCGCTTCATTCATGTCCCTGCAAAGGACATGAACTCATCCTTTTTTTATGGCTGCATAGTCTTCCAAGGTGTATGTGTGTTTTTAAATATAAAAATATAAAGCCGTTGACATCGAATATATGACTTATTCCCATACAACCTGGTTCAGTTGTTAAATTTTATCTATTCCAATACTTCCTGTATGTTATACTGAGAAACATTTGACCACAAATTTGTCCTGAGCTCATATATCACCCAGCTTTTGCATATGCAACTTCCCTTGTTTAGAATATGCTCAGACTTTTGTGTTCAACCATTAACTATACTCTTTCTCTGGAAAGGTTTTCTTAACTACCTTATGGAGAGACTCAATTTCTCTTCTGTTTGTTTTCACTCTTTTTGTATATATTTCCATTAAAGGAATAGCTACCTTTTAATAAACCACTATTTTTTTTTTGGTCTTGCCTCTAAATCATATGCTTCTTGAGAATAAGGACTAATCTTGTAACTACTGTGGATAAATAACAGCATTACATAGGTCACTTGAGTGATGTTTGTCAGGGTAGTAAGGATTGCTGGATATTTATGAGAGTCTAAAAAGTAGTTTCCCTAATAACTCCTCTTTGCATAAATAATTTCAAATGTGTGACATTAGGCAGTAGAATGGGCAGAAAGTCATATCATCCAGTTGTGGGAATTAAGAAAAAGAAAGCTCCATTAATCAGGATAAGCTATATTGCACTGTGCTAACAAACAACCTCTCCTGTCCCCAAGTCCATAGTTTAATAATGAATGTTTCCTTTTCATTTGTCACATCAGCTGTGAATATGAATGTCTTTTGAGGGCAATTCTCCTCTATGTGTCACCTCAGCAATCCACACTAATGGAGTTTCCACCATGTAGAATTCTTTGTTTTCACAGTCAACATGACAAGATAAAAGAGAATGGAGAATCTCCTATTAACCTGTATGTATTTTTGTGAGTAACTGATTCACTTTTTATTGGATTATTTTCCATTGACAAAAGTAAGTTATATAGCTATGCTTAACTTTGAGGTGGCAGAGAAGTATAATCATCCTATGTGCCTAGGAGAAGAGAAAGCAAAAAATACTTCTTTCTTGCATAAATATATGGAAACTAAGTAACAAACACTAGGAAAAGAGACTTTGATATCAAATATTTGCATGCCAATTAATTAAATAGTAAAACGATTTCATACTGATAAAATATCAACAGTGATATGATTTTTTAAAAATTCTTTTGTGATTCTAATTAGTGTCTGTTAGGATTAACTAATATGAATGAAATACTGTGATTCAACATGGCAAGATAGCTGTCTTTTTAAAGACTGTTGGAAAAATAGGTAACTGCACACGGAAACATATGGGCATTATGGAAATTTCCTATTTGAACACTATTAAATATATTAAATATCAATATTAGTTTATTTAATTAATAATTATAAATTTTGAATTTCTCCCAGTTTCTAAAGCCAAATTTGAAAATGTGTCTGTTTGGTTGTCTTGTATATCTGTTACTGAGAAGAGATGGAGTTTAATTATTACAAAATATCAAGCCATGTAAGCATCAAGTTTTTCTACAAACATGCATGTCACTATATTCAAGAGACTGTATTTGAAGCAATTATACTTGCTCAATAGGTTACTGTGCAAATAATATATAATAAATTGTTAGTGGAGTTCTTTCTATTGTCTAATAAGATTTTCTTTTTCTAATGATCACAGTTTTAAGAACTACTCTCAGCATCTTTGTGATTATAATGAAACTTTCCTTTTGACCCAAAGAAACAAATTTCTTTTTTCCATTATCTCTCTCAATTGCTAGCAATCAATCTTTCGATATTTTTTTTACTTGGTATTAATACATTTGAGTAATTGCCAAACTGTTCCATGTCCCCAAATAGTTAGATGTGAAAGGATGACAGCAGATGTTCTGTTGGGTAGAAAATCCCTCTAGTTTTATTTCTAGCTCCCTTCCCTGTTTCAGTCACATAGCAAAAACTCGTGACAGTGAACTTTTTTTCTTAGAAAGTGACTTGAGTTTTATTTTTGCCAGTTGCATTTAAACAATTCTTTATTTCTTCCTAAAAATGAAAGGATTAGTAAATTTCTTTTTCTATGTTCTTTATCTTCTGATTTAGGATATCCATAGTATATGATGTGCCATTGCACATCATAATTCAACTCCATATTTTGAGCTGAAGGAAAACTAAAGTAAGAGTTGAAGGATCTCTCCTTTAGGACCATTAAGAATGTAAAGTGTCTCTGGAGACACAAAATCATAAGATGATTCTAGAGTGATTCTCTTCATGCCTCTCTTATTCTGCCTATTATATATTTATATTATGCAATTTTCCCCTTAGTCAGCATTTAGTTTTGAGTATGTTACTAGGCTACAAAATGATAATATTATAGGCCTCTAACAAGCTCTAAATTTTGTAAAATGTTTCATGTGTAGAAAACTTAGTTCTTTTTTAATATTAGTAGAATCTACTGGCAATGTCAGAAACATCTAAGGGCGATTTGCAATGTAGTCAGCAAAGAAGTATTGTTGTAGTTACATCAATGCACTTTCACTCCTTATTGTAGAAGGATCCATCATGCTGAAACATTGTTATAAAGGAAAACCTAGACTCATAAAATAACTATTTATAAATTTATTCAATTTGTAATTATAATTTTCCTTTTATCTCATATGTTGTATAAACATGGATTTACAATAAATTATTTTAAAATTGGCCATGGTAATTTAAAAAGAGATGCTATAAGATTTTTGCACCTCTACTCTTTTTAATCAAATAAGTTTACATGTATATATATATATAATACCAGAGAATATAAAAAAAGTATCTGCAAAGAGAGTAATATATCTTTTTGCAAAGAGATTAATATGTCTCTTTGCAAACAAATATCTTTATATTTTGTATATACATAGTTATTTATAAGGTTATTTATAAATATTTTATAAATTATTATTTATTGAAAGAAAATAATATTTTTTACCTTGCTAATATTAATTAAGAAAAAAGATCGATTTATGGTTCCTGTGCTTATCATCAATCAGTATTAAATTTCATCAACTGAATGTCTAAAATGATTATTAAACAATTTATACATAATTATTAAAAATATTGACTCAAAAATTATCTTCCAAATGTCCACCTAATAATGCAATTTTATTAATTGTAAATCATCACATCACTGATGATCATAACACTAGCAAATGGAAAACCAAAAGGAATATACGCTTATGGGACATAAAGCTAAAGAATCATCAAATATTTTAGCTGGATTTTTATTTATATTTTTCAATTTCCATTTAACATATAGGAAATCTCATATTATCACTTTATTTGTGAATTTTAAGATGGTTAAAGTGAACTGGATAAGGTTTTATGCCAGTGACCTTGTATTAATTATCAAAGGGTAGTATCCCCACTGAAAACAATTTCACTAATACAGTATTTACCTTTAGTGAAATTCAACGATAACCTTTAAAATAATGAACAATAATTATATTCATTCAAGATTTATTCTGTAATACAAACCATGCCAACATTCTTTATATATTCCTATGAATTAATTATTATACATAATCTTAAAATACATAAATATTTAAAAAAATAATTTCATAATGTTTACCTGAAAAGTTCCACAGAAACTTCAGAAAGTGGAAAATACCACAATGAAGTGTCCACTGAGGGCAAAGGAAGTGGATGCATTCTTTTCTCTAAAAATTTCTTTATTATATTATAACAGCACACAAGTAGCCAAAAAGCATGATGTAACTAGTATAACAATTTACATTTTTCAATTCTGAAATATTTCATGCTTACTAGAGAAACAAATCAATATTGTGATTTTCCATTTTCTTCATAATCATTGTTTTAAATTTTTGATATATTACCATTTCGATTAATGTTTTCTATTTAATCTTTTTGTAGGTGATAAGATCAAGCTACATTTAATACACGTTTTGTAATAAATGGCAGTTCTATTTTGATAATTTACTTATTTTCCTAAGATAGCTAATATGGCATGGCTGACAATGACTTAAGTTACCTTTTGTCATATTTAACTCAAGGTAAGACATATTTTATAATGCATCAACAGCATTCTTTTTTTTTACTTTTGTTGTGATCTTTTAAAGTTTATTTAGTAAAACAAAAGACATATTATAGTACATACTTTAGTTTATTAAACTTACTTAATTCTTACACTCCCTTTTAGTACCATAGAAACTGCATCTATCTAGACCACTAGTTTGACCAGTATGACTACATTCCTTTATTACCACTGAACTAAACATTGTCCAGTAGCTCAAATGTTTGTACTGCTTGAGTGTGTGCAAATTAAGCTACTATGTACTATATTTTTTGCCAGAAAAAGTTTGATAGATAATTATGTTAGAAAGACTAAAATCCAGTTTTCTGAAAATTATGAGATTCTTGCTGTCTGGAACCTGCAAATTGGCAAACATGATCTCAGTAAGGACAATCACTTTGTGATTTTTATTCTATACAGTTAATATCCTTTCAAAAGCAATATTATGGAAAAAAAAAAAGAGGAAAGGAGTGTGTGGTTTTATTTCCAAAATAAAAATGTACCGAATTTAGCATTGTAAACATAATTCCAACTGGATCTAAACCAGCATCAGGAACTTCCGCACAGTTTGGCAAAGGCTCCAAGAGCTGGCACCTTTTGCTCTGCAAAGGCCCAGAACTTGACAAGTGGTTTTGGATGAAGGTGTAGTGGCACAGCTGTTTGGGGGACCCGGTGGAGCATGCGTCTAAAATACTTTTCTAGCCAACATTAACCACTACTTTTTCTTTTTCATGAATATTTATCAAATGAGAAATAAACACCAAATATAGAGAAAGTGTGATACTGTAGGAAGTGGTAATATTTCATTATCATTACAATTTAAAAAGAACAGTATGAATATCAGTAATAAAAAAGGATAGATGTCACTATCAATAAAATAATGTAAAATAAATAGAGACATGTATGTGTGTGTGTATTTGATACTTTAAATGTTTTAATCTTCAAATTTTTTAACTCATGTTTCTGACTCAAATCAAGGTCATGCTCAGAATGTTTCTAATCACTTTAAATGGAACCAAAGGAAAAAATGGACAACATAATGTCTGTTGTTTACTCAGCATTCTACAGTTATTTAAAAGGTTGAAACACTAAAGTAGTTACAAATATTATAATTTACAAACTGGAACGTCAGGTATTTTAAACATGCCCTTTCAGCAATAGGCAAATGTTTAAATGGGTGTGTGCGTCAAAGTACCTTCTTAGTATTTTAATCTGTTCCCCAAATCTTCTTGAGAAAGTAAGTAGGAGATGACAGAAAATATAAGCTGAAAAAAATCATTAATGATCTCTGTCCAACAAGTTAGAGTATAATTATATGGCAATTAGTGCTATCTTACTGAATACTTTTTAAATGGTAGTTAAAATTAATCAACTTTGATTTATAATACCCAAGCTGTTAAGAAAAGGCAAAATCTAAGAATGAAAGTTATTTTTCTAGCGATAGAGATAATTTAAAAAATTAAACCTAAAAATGAATGGTAGATTTCAAAAATGGCCCTGATTCTTGATGTTACCCTGTGTAGACATCTTTTCTTGTGCAAATACAATTCTTGCTCACTTTGACTCCTGGCCAGCCAGCCAGGTGCCTTATTTTTTCCAGCAGGCTGTCAGTAAACTAGATGCAAACAGAGATTTGCTAAGGTCCTGATCATTTCTGATTCTGGATTTGCCTCTGAAATGGCCATGAAAACAAGCAAGAAATGTAGGATAGAGAATACTGATTCCAGGGTATTAATGTAGTTTCCTGTGGATGCTGTAATAAATCACCACAAACTGGATCTTTTAAAACATAAAAAAAAAAAACGTATTCTTTCACAGGTCTTGTAGCCAGAAGTCTGAAATCAGTATTACTGGACCAAAATCTAGGGGTTGGCAGGGCCACACTCCCTGTGAAGCTTCTAGAGGATAATCTATTCCTTGCCTCTTCCAGCTTCTGGTGGCTGCCAGACTTTCTTGGCTTGTGTCCATATCACTTCAATTTCCACCTCCACAGTCATACTCTCTTCTCTTCTTCTATCTATAATCTCCCTCTGCCTCTCTTACAGGGACACTTGTGATTGCATTTAGGGCCAACTTGGATATCTAGAATAATCTTTCCATCTTAAAGTATTCAACTTAATCATATCTGAAAAGACCCACTTTCCAAATAAGGCAACATTTACAAGTTCTCGGGGATTAGTACCTTATATCTCTGTGATGCATTTTTTTTAGTTTCCCAGAGTCTTCCTTTGGCTCAAAAGGTTCACATTTATAACACATGAAAAATGCGTTCACCTCATTGCAATATTCCCAAATTTTTTAATCAATTACAGCATCAAATCAAGTTCAAAATGTTACGAGTTCAGAAGTTATAAATATCATGATCTAAATCGAGTAAATAAGATGTGTATGCAGCTATGTCTGATTCATATGGGAGCAAAATTCCTTTCCAAAATTTCTTTCCTTTTTGTGGACTTCTGAAAGTAGAAGACTGGTTATCTGCTTCCAAAATACAAGAGTGGGACTAGTATAGGACAAGCTGTAGACATTATTTCAGAAGGTTGAAAACAGAAGGAAGAAAAAAGCACCAATTCCAAACAATTTCACAGTCCAAGAGAGCAAATTTCGTTCAGTTTCAAGGTCTATGAATGAAAATTCAAGGATGAAGTCTCCAGCGTCCAAGCTCATGACTTTGCCCTCTGGGACCCTACAGCTTGGGCTTCTGTTTTTTTTGAGGACATATATAATTACATTTAAGTCCCTCCTAGTAAATTCAGAGTGATCCATCCATCTCAAGATCCTATCCCTAATTATATCTTCAAAGACTCTGTTTATAAATAAGGTGATTTGTAGGTTCCAGAGATTAGGGCCTAATACCTTTGGGGGACCATTTTTCAGTTCCCACACATAATCTTCCCAGCCAAGGCCACTGTAGATCAGTAAGTGCATACAATTGAGACCACCTAAATTACAGACCCACAGCCTGAAGCACTAAAGAAAGGTTTAGTGTGGTATAACATTCCTACGGATATTGATATGCGATATACAAAAAAAAAAAAGAATTAAAACTTAGCAAGAACACATTCTGTGCTAGGAACTTGAAAGAAATTTCAGCAGAGTTAAAACCTAGAATTTAGAGGATAGGGATGGGAACAGAACTTTTGGGGATAGCAAAATAAAACACAGGAAAGTAAGCAGG
Organism: Cheracebus regulus; assembly: GCA_963574635.1. Taxonomy (NCBI): domain Eukaryota; kingdom Metazoa; phylum Chordata; class Mammalia; order Primates; family Pitheciidae; genus Cheracebus; species Cheracebus regulus. Next base: position 68,972 of record CAUYQU010023146.1, read on the forward strand.
AGTTAGGTTTTAAAGGGCTATTTGAGCCACATTAAGGCATTTAAAATTTGTAATTATTAGAATAGCAATGGAAAAATATTGAGGCATTTTTAGCAGAAGAAACATTTTCTCAGATTTCCTTCTAAAACTGTGATTGGACTGAACACTAGCCAAAACTCGTCAACTATAAGCTCTAGAAGAACAGGCACTTGGTACTCTTGTAATGTCAGAGATGTCACCGTATATACTTGAGAAGCTAGCTAGTTTACAAGCCTATTCCATGACTGCTGGCCCTAAACAAAAAGTGCCTTTTGGAATTTACTTTTGCAGTTTTTAAAATGGATGTCTGGTTCTCAATTCCAACAGTTTTGTAAGGATCTAAAAAAAAAAAAGCTACATTATATTTTACGGGAAATAAAAAAGATTGGAGAAAAAGGACAAAGTGAGCAGACCAACTTGCAGGATACTGCAATAGTGTAGGTGAGGCATACTGGAGGCTATAATGAAGGGTATATTAGGTGTACATGTTATTTAGGCTACAGTTTTAACCACATGTGGTGATTAAGAAAGAAAAAACTATAGATATTTATTTTTATTTTTTTTCAACTTTAATCAATGGAATGCAATATTAAGGATGAGAAGAATGGATTTTTTTTAAAAAAAGCCATGAAACAATTAGTTAAATTGTATATATATGTTTTTTGCTGCACCTGTGAGATTTCCACCTTCATCACTGATTATCAGTTAGAGATGCTCAGTAGAATAGTGGATATATGGTCATGTATTTAAGAAAGGGAAGTGGGCTTCAGAAAGACTTTGTGGATTCATCAATATATGGAGATAAACTGAAGCAAAGGAATAAACGAGCCTATTCAGAAAAATGTGTGAAGTGAGTCCAGGGCAGACCCTGACGAACATTAAATTTAACAGGATAAGCAAAGAAGAAAAAAATTAGAGGAAATTGAGAAACAGTGGAAGATATATAGAAGGAAAGCGACAAATGTGTCTTTTCAAAATAGCCAAGAGATGGTATTTTTTTTTAAAACGGAAGAAATGTTCACAGTTATCTTGGTCTATGACTTCAATTTGGCTTCCAAGACAGCCTAGCAGTGCTTCTGTTTCCTTAAACTATTCTTAGCTCCATTTTTCCTAGCAACTATTTCAAACATTTACATTTACTTTGAACTTGCCATGCTTACACCCACATGCATCCCATAACTCATTCTCAGATAAGGCTTTGTTTTCTAACTTACACACAAAAAATAAAAACTTTATTGGAAGAAGCATTTTTCAGTTTCTTAACTGTGGCTTATTAGGTTCTGTGTAACAGAGTTTGCCTTGCCAGGTATTTATTCAAGTACAACTTTTGCTGGAGGAGAGGGAAGGAAGCAGAATTGGACAGACAGAAGTAGCAGTGTGGCCCTGGAACACCCGTGGAGAACTCTGGAACATATATACCCGCTCAGAGTTGTCCAGTATTGAGTCAAGATATGCCCCAGCTTCAACCAGTCGTTGATGTGTGATTTCCTGGGAAGAAGTCCATTCCTTTTAGCAAAGTTGCTGTTGATAGCTGAGACCAATGCTGAACTAGAGGGCAACTGTGGCAATTAATGCTTTCTTGAAGGGTAATCGGGGTGGTACAATTTCATAAGCATAGTAACAAATATGCAGTTACATATATATCAGTCTTCTGTTTCTTCCCATTTCATAAGAGAGATCTCTTTTCCTAGGCTAAATATTCTTTTCACCAATTTAGCACTTCCAATATTTTTTATGTCTCTTTTTGTAAGAGACTCTTTTTGTCAGCTCTTTCCTAAGCATATTTAATATGTTTCTTATATTTAAAAAATAAAATGGGAAAACCTCATTTATCTACATTTATTGTCCCAGGCACAATCCTATTTCTTAGAATAATATTGAATACACTCATAATACCTGTAAAGTTGTATATAAATATGGTTCATTCTCTAATGCTGCTCCTTTACCTAGTGTTCATTTCTGCTGCAGTCTTTTTTGTTATTCATTTGTTTTGCCCCTCCCCATCTGCCTTTTTGTACTGCTTTTCCTGTTTCCTTTCCTGGAATATTTATTCTTCCTTCAGATATTTTTATATTAATATATTCTCTCTTCCTTCAAGGTTAAAAGAGGATCCTTATTACTTGCCCCCATTCCATTTTTTTTTATCAAAGAATATCTCAAATGACATATTATTCATTTGATTATACATTAATTTTCTTATTCCTCACTGAATGCAAACTCTATGAGAAAATGAACAATCTTATTTAATTATATATTACCAACAATAACACATGATGCAACAACTTTATAATACTTGTTTTTACATTAAAAGGACATCTTCATTCTGTCTTATTTAATAACAATGTATCATATATTAAATGTATAAATAAAAATAAATGAATGTAGTAGATTTATGTAACAACCAAATAGTAAGTGCATATTCTGAAACAAAATTATGTATTATGAAGACATATACAAAGTAGACTTCATGAGGCAATTTAGGATCTCATGAATACAAATATATCAAAACAAATTGTATTACAGTATACATGTTAAAAATGTAACTATTTTAGGGTAGGAACAGTGTGAAATAAGTTGCCACTAACAAGCTCTAGTATTTTAATGTATGTTAAAGTTGGATTCTAACCATCTAAGCTTGTAGTATTGTTAATATTCTAAAAAAAAAAAAAAAAGGCAAGGCAAGGACTTTGGGACTGATGTATAATTTTCCCAAACCCCACCCTCTAACTTACCTATACTTAGACTAATTTAGAGAACTGCTGAATTGGTTAATCTAAAATCATTATAACACAATGTTGTGTCCATGAGAGATAAATTCCAACTTATGTGTTCAGGAGAAATATATTTGTTCTAGAATCCCACTGACAGTCTCTTTTCACGCTATTGGTGAAAAATATATATGATATAAATTCATGCTAATTCCAAGTCCACATGTAAAGAGAAGATGGTAATAAGAATAATTGCTCCTGAGCTGGCTAAACAAGACAATCTTCTGAGTGATTTGGAAAAAAATGTTAAAGAATAGCCCATACCAATCTTACTAAAGAAAAATTTTTATTCTAGGGTACATGCATATTCAGTTTTTAAACTTTCATGGCAATTTGATGATCAAGCACATTTTGGGATCTTCAAAGGTAATGACAGAATGAGAGGATATTACAGACATTAAAACATACTCCTCTAACACTGAATTAGTAGAAAAATGAAACCTAATCAAGACTATCGAAGTATCGCCAAGCAGTTTAGAACACTGCATTATTTTTGATGTTATTAACTCTTCATGTTTTGTCAAAAGAATGCTCAAAATGACCTAAGAATCCATCTAGGCAGAGATATATAGTATACAAATATTCTGATTAAAGAGTCAATGTATTGGATCTTATATTTGAAAAATATTTCCATAAAATCAGCAGATAAAATTGTTTTGAAAGTTTGAAGAATTACTTGTAAGATATACTTAGTTAAAATCCCTCCTTCCCCAAGATTTCAGATAAATCGCTCTACTTTTTATAATGTATCCAATATTCAAAATTGCCTTATTTGTAAAACATTAGGAAATCTATGTGCTTAAAAATGATGATGTAATGTTACTATTAAATTTCAATTTTGTTGACAGTAATATGTTTTAAAATTTTTTAAAAACACATTCCCATTTTATTTTAAAACATTATGCTAAACCAAAGTGTTTGAAGACCAGCCTGGGGAACATTGTAAAACCCTGTCTATACAAAAATAAAAATAAAAAATAAGCCAGGTGTGGTGGTGTGTGCCTGTGCTCCCAGATACTTGAGTGGCTGAGGTGGAAGGATCACCTGAGCCCAGGAAATCAAGGCCATGGTGTGCTGTGATTGCACTACTGTACTCCAGCCCAGGTGAGAGAGTGAGATCCTCTTTCAAAAGAACCAAATCAAACAAAAACAAAAAGCAAAACATTATGCCGTAAAGCTAAAAAATGTTGATTAATATCTATTATACACATTTATTCAAGCCTCTGTCATGTGAGCAAATGAATACTTCTGTGAAAGTGTAAACATTTCTAATAAAGATGCTTTTCTTTCATTCTTTACTGGTTGCCTAAGACCCTGTTCTTACATTCTTCATCTCCAAGGGCAAGGATAACCTTTTTTATAAATTCTTATTAATTTCTCTTAAGATTTATTTAAATTTTAGGCTTAATGTTAAAAGTGTATTAAAAAGAAAATACAGGCAGAAATTATGTTTTATAGAAAGCCAGAGAGCATGGGTTTTAATAACTCCTTCATTCTATCTTCTCACATTTTAAATCATGACAATCCATAATAACTGGGCATAATGGGTACATGTGAGATTTGAGAATCAAGTAACAAATTTTTAAAGCAAAAAATATATTCTATTCAAAAGTTGTCTTGAAGAAGGTTAGAAAAGTGAATGAGTATAACTAAGAGTTTGAGGCAAGGAAAACAGAATAGTTGGGAATAGGACAAAAAACAATAGAAGGAATTAGCAACACAGAGAAACGTTCGCCCACACAGCAGCCCAGGATTGCCTAGGGATTTGGTTGTGACAGTGAAATGAACTAATGTTGATGAATATTTGTAAAGAAGACGAGAGAATAGAATAGTTTATTAGTCTATAGCACTGAAATTTTAAATAATCTGTATTTTTCAACCATAATTTACGCTTCATCCCAAATATACTGACATCAAGTCTGTTTACACTCAAATAAAAGAGTAACTGAAAACAGAAGCCATGCTAAGGAAAGCAAACACATAAAATAACACATATTTTAATATGTCAAAGTTCTTAGTATTTGAAATACAGTTTTCCTGAACTATGTTTCTACCTTTCAAGGAATTTTTGAATCAAAAGTTGTCATACTTTCTTTTCAACTTTTTCAGGAAAACCTTATTCAAATGAATCTCAGCAGGGGTGATAAAAGGATTTTTAAAAAAGTTTGCTTCATGTTAGTTTTCTGCAAAAGATTTCTACTCTGTTCTTAATCTGAAAGAACAATTTTGAGTAACCCAGGGTTCATAGAAAAGGGTGAAAAAAATCTTGGAGCTATCACTATGGTTCTATATTCAAATATGTGAAAGTAAAGAAAAGCATATGGTCATGACTGAGAGATTTCAGAATGAGCACTTAAGGAAATCAGCATGAAAAATAAAGTGCCGATTACCAAGTGATGATTTACTGTATAATTTATGGGAGAGTAGAGTATGCTTGAAACTGCACTTAGTACCTGGATGCCATGAAATATAAATTGAGATGAAATGTGTTCATGAAATTCCATTAATAAGAAGTATGATGTTGGTTTCCTTTTTATTTTGCTTGTAGCTTAACAGAAAGCAGAGGTAAGCCTAGGCAATATGCAGTGGCTTTTATTAGATTATTTCTTGGACTTATGAGACCTTGATTATTAAAGAGAGTTTAGAGACTGTCTGGTGTAATCTCTCTCCCCTTTCTCTCTTTTTCTTTTTCTCCTTCAACATCTTTGGCAGATGCAAACCTAAAACACCAAACTATATATTCCAGAAAGATTGTTATTCATGTATTCAACCATTATACATTATGTATCTATGATACACCAGACACAATATTTACCACTTGGGATATATTAGTGCTAGGATCTGAATGTGTTCCCTGAAATTTATATGATGAAATCCTAACACCTGAGGTATTAAGAGGTGAGGTTTTTGGGAGGTGATTAGATGATGAGGGCTCCACTCTCATGAATGTGATTAGTGCTTTTATAAAGGAGGCCTGAGGGAGCTTGTTTGCCTCTTCAATCGTGTGAGGACACAGGGATCAGGAGAAAGTGGGCACTCACCAAACACCAAATTTGCTAATGCCTTAATAGTGGACTGCATAGCCTCAAAAACTGTTAGAGATAATAGTTTTTTTGTTGAGAAGCTATCTAGTTTATGATATTTAGTTAGAACAGCTCAAGTAGACTAAGGCACTCAATGGACAAAAGTGACCCAAAGCCTTCCTTCATGGAGCTTATATTCCAACATGTAGATTGTGGGTGGTTGATTTGTTGTATTTGATGTATTAATCATGGTTCTTCAAAGAAATAGAAATAATAAAGGAGGCTCATGGAGGTTGACAAGTCCAAAATTGGCCAGATAATTTGACAAACTAGAGACTCAGGGAAGAGCTGGTGTAATAATTCAAGCCTGAATTCTTTTCTACTCTGGGATAGGCCAGTCATTGGTCCTATTAAGGTCTTTAACTAGTTGGATGAGTTTCATTAACATTATGGAGGACAAATTGCTTTACTCAGAGTCCACTGATTTAAAGCTAATCTCATCCAAAACAAAACAAAAAACCCTTACAGAAGCATCCAGAATAATGTTTGACCAAATAAATATCTGGGCACTATGACCCAGCCTAATTGGCACATAAAATTAACCATTACATTCAGAAAGTGAGGAGATTTAGGGTAAGTGTATGTAATTATAAATAATAACCAATCAACTAAATTAGAATAAAGATTATTTATTCACACCTTGTTATAGTAAAAGAGTCCACCTCTGTTGCTTACCTTTTGCCAAAGAATCAAAGGCAGACAGAAGATGGGGAAAGATTTATAGTGGAAAAATGCAAGGCTTCAAGTATTACCTGATTAGAGGCTATTGGCTTGGGGAAGTCTAGGCAGGTTAACTAGAAGCCAGCATTCTGTGTGATTGGTTAGGAATGCATGTTTGGCTTTTCTTTTTGGTCCTAAGTTGGAAGCAGAATAAAAATTATATAAGCTGTCAGTTATTAAGTCCTGGCTTTTGGGTCTGTTTGTTCTGAAAGTTATTGTTTTGTCTCCTGGATCCTTACCTGAGATAGAAGTCTGATGTGTTACAAGTCTGACTTACAGCAGACCGGCTTTCTGGGGTGATTACTATAAGGAGATGCTTTCCTGGACAGGTTGCTTCTGGTTGTCAGTCAGTGTTCTATTTTTATATTTGGTCTGGCCATGGTTTATTTGTATATTCAGTCTCCCAGTATAGATAATGAACAATCTATTAAATGAACTACATAGTGTATAAGAAGATGATAAATACTGCATAGAATTTCTAGAATAATATATAAAATACTAGGAGGACAAAATGGGGAAAGGCATGAGAAAGATTACAGTATTAAATTGTTAAGAGCAGGTTCATTTAGAAGGTGAGATTTCAGTAAAAACTTGAAAAGGATGAAAGAATTAGCCAAGCAAAGATATGAGGGAAGACAGCCCTAAGCATATTGACTAGCCAATGTTAAGTGCTTAATATGGGCTGATACTTGATGTTTATAATATATTTGAAATAATTACAATGCCTCTCCCCTATTATCTTGAACTCACCCTCTTTGACACATTTTTCACAATTAGTTACATTTTGAATCATTCATTATCCTAAAAAGGATATATTAGAGGTTGAAATAAAAAGAAAAAAAAAAGAGTGACAGAAATAACTAGAACTGAAGTAAAGTTGGTAACCAGAGATCACTGGCTTGTAGTCAAATAAGGCTCATCTTTAGAATCTAGTTTCTAACATGGAATAAAAAAAGGGGGGGAAAGATTTGATATTTTGAATATCTCTTACATCATTAGGGTAAGGCAGTTAATGGTTTCCAGATCAAATATATTATTATAAATTCCTTAACATGAGTATTTTGATATGAGCTTCAAAATTAAGCAGATATTGCATGCTTAAGCTTTAACAGACAATTTTATAACTGTTGGTCCATGTACACGGTAACAGATAGAGGCTGTAAAAGAGTCTAGAATGTGAAATTGGAGAGGGCATTTTGAGAAGACTTTGGGACGGTCTTCAAATTGCTATGAATCTGAATGTGGTTCAGCTCCCAAAGTGTGGGGATTTTCTACACTTTACCTCAAGTCTGGCTAAGGGTGCTTCACAAAGCTTACTCAGAGGACTTCAGAAATGTTCTCTGGAATCTAAGTTCAATCCATAATGTCGGCCGCGCAGCACAGATAGCTGAATTGCTTTTCCATTCAGGAAATAACTACCTTCATATTACAAGACAATGTGCTAGAGAATATCTGAGTTTTTAAAGTAGAACAAAACAGGGAGCTGGTCTGAGTTCTTTTAAATCCAATCTAAGAGGCTTTCATTAAAGAAGTAATTGGACTACTGTGAAGAGATCATACAGGTTTGAATAAGAGAAAGGGTGAGATTTAAACATTTCCCCAGCTTGCAAAAATGTTGGTTAAGGAACAATATCCCTTTCTTCGTACCACTTATCCTTACTGTGTTTCAATAAATGAACAACAGCAATTAATAACAAGGACAGGGAATAAGAGGATAGAAAGTCTGTCTGTCCACATCTATCTCCCCTATGCTCCCATCTCAAATACCAAAAGCTGGTAAATTGCATTGGCCATTAGAAAGGGGAAAATATTATGTTTGCCATTTAAGGTTGATGTAAAATTTTCTGTTACTTATGCTTTATCAGAAATTTCATGGAGAGTGACCAAATGTTTAGCCACAGGAAGGTTAATGCACTTTCTATTGAATAAATTTTAAAGGAATTAGTAGGAAACAAACAAAAATGCTCCTATTTGTCTAGAACCATATGTTGTGCTCATTCCTTTTACTAGCTGTATTTCTGTGTACTTTATAAATTGCATGTTTGATTATGTCAGGGTGAATGGCTTAGAACTAGTATCTCCATAAGTAAATTCTGTGGGCTGAAATTTCTGTACAGCATAGATAACTTCAGTTTGGGTCTTACATCTGCCAAGAACAGTAAAGCAGTTTGGGTTCTGGACTGGTCAGCTCCTAAAATAATCCCTGATCATCGTTGCCTCCTTGTATTCACTTGACATCCTGTGCATTCTTCCAACCTAAAATAGGGATTACAGTAAATATTAATGAAAAGGCTATTGTAGGAATGATTGCATGTGACTTCCAATCATAGGTCATAAGACATTGCAGCTTCCACTGTGTCATCTCTTGGATTACTTGCTCTAGAGGAAAACAGCCACTGTCAACAGGCCTATGGAGACATTTGCATAGTGAGGAACTGAGGATTTTTGTCAATAACCAGCTCAACTTGCCAGCCATGTGTGGATTAGAAGTGAATTTCTGGCCAGGTGCAGTGGCTCATGCCTATAATCCCAGCACTTTGGGAGGCTGAGGTGGGCAGATTAATTGAGGTCGGAATATTAAGACCAGCCTAGTCAACATGGTGAAACCCCATCTCTACTAAAAAATACAAAAATTAGCAAAGCATGGTGACACACATCTGTAGTTCAGTTATTCAAGAGGCTTGACGCAGAATTGCTTGAGCCCAAGGGACAGAGGTTGCAGTAAGCCAAGATCGTGCACTCCAACAAGAGCAATAGAGCAAGATTCTGTCTCAAAAGAAAAAAAAAAGAAAGAACGAATTTGAATTTCTTACCCCAGGCAAGCCATCAGATGAGTGTACTTTGAATTGTTACCACTTAAGAAACCAAAGGCCAGGACCATTCAGCCAAGACATTTGTGTGTTCTTGACCCTCAGAAACTGAAATGTTTATTGCTGCTATTTTAAGCTGATAATTTTTGAGTAATTTATTATATAGCTGTAAAAAATAAGACAAGTTCTAATCTTATCTATAGCACTCTTAAGGTTGTCCACCCAAAGATGGATTTCCATTTATAGATGAGAGAGTACTGTATTTTTAGCTCCCTCTTTATTTAAATAACCACCTCTAACTCCTTTCCTCACATAAAGACTGTTTTCTCAAACCCTATTTCTGCATGGGCTTTAAAAACCTAACTCCTATGGTCAAGAACTCCTAGAGATGTGTACTTGCAAGGTTCCATTTACACTTGTGGAAAACAATAATTTTCCATTTTTGTGCAAAATAATATTCTAGTATCTTGAGAAGGGAGGCTATTTTTTATCAGAATATTATAGGAATCTTAATTTTCTCATCAAGCCAAAGTTAAGAAGAAGATTAAAACTGTTTATGCATCAATGCTTGGTTAATGCAAGTATTCCAAGTCTGAATATCCATCTTTTTAGTGACAAAGTAACCTCAGACTAATGTCATACATAATATTGCAGCCAGGCTAGCATTATCACTCCCTAAGAACTATTTTCTAAAATTACTTTTTCATTTCAGAAATTAAGATTCTGAGTCTGTCAGTCCTCTGATTCTACTGAAGAGTACTAGAAAAAATGTTCCAAGAATAAATAACTTTATTAAAATAAATTATTGTTTAAATTTCAGGTTCATGGGCTCCCATCTGAATCTATCAAGTTGAGTTATTAAATTTTCTATATCAACATCAATGGAGCTTTAACTTAAATATTAATATATTCTGGTAGTGTAGCTTGGAGAATCTGACTCAATACAACTGAGATAAAACCGGGAAATCTGCATTTTAACAATCAAAAGAGAGAATTCTGACAAAAGTGAAACTAGTGACCACCATTTAAGAAATATTGTCAATGTTGTTTCCTCATTTATTGTTTTTTTCACATCTTACCACTGATTCTTTAAAAGCATTTTATTTATTTATTTATTTGTGTCTAGATTTTTTTTGCTTGTTTTGACCTCCATAATTGTGATAAAGGGTATTATGGTCATGAGGAGTGAGTAGAAAGACAAGAAGCAGCACCAGAAATGATTTATGGGTGGAGGCATTAGTAAATCAGAGTTTCACAAGTCAGAGCCAGCTACATAAGATTTTGGTGAAGATGAAATTAAAATGAGTATAAAACAGCAATGTGAAATATTCTAGGATAAACTGTAATACACATAGTAGCAGATATTTACAGTAGTCTCTAGTTAACTGCTAGATGCTATCTGTATTATTAATATTAACATTTAAAAAAACTCGTAGCAGGATTGGTAGTGTTGGGAGTGTTTCAAGTAAAGATGAAGATTTTTGATTGAGGTTGAAATTAGAAATATCTTTTCAATTTATAAAAGCAATTTTGCCTTTTAGTACACAAGAGGGCATATCAAGTTCACTGTAAAAAATGTTACATATTTGATAAGCAACTGAAAGTACAGGCCAGCTAATTTGATGTGATACTCTTAAAGAGCTATGCATACTAGTTTTTTTTTTTTAAATCCTGTCAAGGTAATTTGGCTTCTGGTCACCATAAAGAGAGAGGAAGATTTATATTCAGAGTAAGACAATGACCAATGCTTCTTTACAGAGAAGCATCCAAAAATATTAATACGTGGATACAAGCACAGATGCACAAAATTTAAAAACATAATTTAATGCCCAACACAGGTAAATTTAGAAAAAAATGATAGAAAAAATCAGTGAATATTTTGATGTATTTGTTATTTTTGCATGAAATGTAATAAAGCTGTTAATATTATATTAATATCCAGTAGTCTGCTTATTCACTAATACATTGAGATGAAAATAATTATTAACGACATTAAATTTTTTTACTTATTATACTGAAAAAAGATAGGATTTGGAATGTGGTGTTGTCATTTAAAGATTGCACAATTATAGTTTTAGCTAGCTTTGGGTAACACAGAAAATTTCCAACTTTTCATACTAGTTTGTGACTTTGCTCAAGTGAAGTTAAAAAATTAATTGCTTGTGTTTTAAAGCTGGTGTACAAGAGAAAACCACATAGGAAGAGAATGAGCCTATTCCACAGGGTGTATCACTATCTCAAATCACTCTTTTGGCCTCTATTAATTATGAAATATACATTACATGGGGGTAATGAGTTTGGATATTCTCAGAGGTTTTAATAACATATCTTGGTTAATAGTTCCTCCATTCTGCTAGAATCTTTGAGACTCAGTTTCCAGTGTTAAAACAATCTGAATATAAACAAGTAGGACTCAATTGAGTAATGTAATCTTATTTCAATAAAAAGACCAGATAAATCTACACATTATTATAATGAGTAAAAAATATGGCTATCTGTTGTAAGAGAATCATTCAATAAAACTCAATACAAATTTAATTACCAAAATACTATTTAGTTGATCCTTGAATAACATAGGCTTGAATTGCACAGGTCCAATTATACATAAGTTTTCTTCTATCTCTGTCACCCCTGAGATAGCAGAACCAAACTCCCTTCTGTTCCTCCTCTGTTCAGTCTACTTAACATGAAGATAATGAGGATGCACACTATTTATTTTTGTTTTTGTTGCACTTGCTTTTGGGTTCTTGGTCATGATGTCTTTGCCAAAGCCAATGTCTGAAAGGATTTTTCTGACGTTATTTTCTAGAATTTTTACGGCTTCAGATCTTATACTTAAGTTTTTTACCTATCTTGAGTAAATTTTTGGTAAGGTGAGAGATGAGGGTCTAGTTTCATTCTTTTTTACGTGGCTTGCCAATTATCTCAGCATGCACTTTATGGTATTGTTTCCATTGTTGAAGATCCCTTGGCTATGTTAGACTTTATTTCTGGATTCTCTATTCTGTTTCCTTGGTCTGTATGTCTATTTGTATACCAGTACCAGGCTGTTTTGGACACTATACCTTTCCAAAGGGTGGTACTGGTATACAAAATATACTGGTACCCAAAGTTTGAAGTTGAGTAATGCGATTCCTTTGGATTTTTTTTTTTTTCCTTTGGCTTACTCTAGCTTTGGCTATGAGGGCTCTTTTTTGGTTCTATATAAATTTTAGGACAATTTTCTCTATGTTTGTGAAGGATTATGATGATATTTTGATGGGAATTGCATTGAATCTTTGGATTGCTTTTGGCGGTATGGTCATTTTCACAATATTGATTCTACCAACTCATGAGCATGGGATGTGTTTCCACTTGTTTGTATCATCAGTTATTTCTCTCAGCAGTGTTTTGTAGTTTTCCTTGTAGAGATGTTTTACTTCCTTGCTTACGTATATTCCTAGGTATTTTATTTTATTTTTTGCAGCTGTTGTAAAGGGATTGCGTTCTTGATTTGATTCTCAGCTTGATTGTTGTTGGTGTATCGCAGTGCTACTGATTTGTGTACATTCATTTTGTATCCTGAAACTTTACTTTTTCAAAGGATTTTTGAATTCTTTTAGTTTTTCTGGTACATTCCTGCAGTGATTCTTCAAGCAAAAGTTCATGGTGTGAGTCTCCACACATTGTTCTTTCTGTTCAAGTGGAAACTCTATATTAGCCCTGTCTCCTATCCACCATCTTTCTCAGACTCTCCTAGTAAGGCATTCTTAATTTGATAAAATATGTATAATTATTTCCCTCTAAGAACAGGAATGTGACAAAGATATTTGTTATCACTTACTCAATTCAAAATCATACTTGAAAATTAAAATATCTAAAATGCAAGAAAAGGAAATGAATGAGATTGAATAAAGTGAAATAAATTTGTCATTGTCATTACTCCTGGTCATGTTATTGTGCATGTACGCAATCTAGAAGAGCCTACAAAAGAATTGTTAGAGTGAAAAACTAAATTAAAGAACTTTAATGATATTAGATTATTAAAAATTAATGACATTTCTAAATAGCATCAATAAAAGTACCAACAACAAAAAAGAAAATTTAAAATAATATTTAAAATAGCATCAAACAAACCAAATAGACTTTTAATTTCTAGCTATAGTAGACTGCAGATATTGGCAGATTGTCTCCTCCAAATATAAGAATACAAGTTAAAGACTAGAAAATATTGCCAAGAAAACATCCACAGTTTTAGATCCCTGGAAACTGTACAAAGGCAAGTTATAAACTGATAAGATTTTATTCAAGAAAAACTGTTGTATAATGGGGAAAACAGTGGAAATGTGTAGGCTTCTTGCCTGCAGCCATTTACCCTTCCTTTAACCTGAAACCCCTGCCCTGCCAAGTTTGATTTGCTAATATTACTATAGTGGGGCTGGAAAAGGATAAAAAGTGGCTTCACTGTTAAGAGGTCAGATTTGATTTTCAGCAGAAGGTAAATATCCATGCTTGGTGACATTGTCAGTAAATAAAGCGCAGACTGTAAGTAACAATGGGGAAACCCATGACTCTGCTGGACTGGAATTAGCATATTGGTTGAGTCAGTGATAATCCTGCCAGAAAGTCAGTGAGATCTTTGAAATTAGAGATGCATAGAAAGTTATGTAGCTCCTCATGCATCCCTGACCATCTGAAAAACTACATACATGTGCAAGGCAAACTCAAGAGAGTCCAGGGGGAATTAATTGTGAAGCAAGAGATAAAAATGTCCCAAACTTCAAATACTCTCTAATTCACATGCACATTTATTGCCAAAGATCGAAAGAAATCTCTATTTAGGAAGTATGAAGAACACTTAAAACTCAATAATAGAAGACACATATTCTTCTTAAAATATGCAAAAATTGTGTAGACAGTTCACAAAAGAAAATATATGAATAGCCAGTAAGCATAAACACATCACTACTCATTAAGAAAATACATATTAAAATCATAATGCTGTGTAACTACATTCCATCTAGAAATTTTAACATTACCAAGTTTGCTGAGCATGTGAAAAAGGTAGAATCCTAGCATAATGCTGCTAGAAATGTGAAATGAGACTATGTTAGATAATTTTATGGAAATTTCTTATAATAGAAATACAGTACATTTATTGTGGTACTCAACTATTTTACAACTTTATTACCCAAGAATAATGCAGTATAGGTACACACATAGATTATTTGGTATATATTTATAGCCAGCCTTATTCTTAATAACTGTACAATTCAAATGTCCACCAACCAGGAGGAACCCATTAAATAAAAGCTAGGTGAATGGGATTATAGAACTATACTTTTAAAACACTTGGTCACTCTAGTGAATTCATGAACTACTTACAGTAAATTTCAAACATTTCAAAAAAGACCTGAACAAATTGACACTGAGTACATTATCGCCGTTTGAACACTTTTCATTGCAATACAGGCATACAAGCTCTTTTATTTTTCCAAATATTCTCCAAATTTTCAGATTCATTAGTATATCACTGCCTGTGAATATTGCACTCTCTTTTTGAATAATTTATTACCTCATTCTACCTCTACCGCTTCAGCTGCTCCTTATTTTTGAGACCTGCATACAAATGTCTGTCATTTATTTACTCAACAATATTTATTGGATAGCTAGTAAGTCTCTGGTTTTTCTAGGCTTTGGGATACAGCATTAAAGAGGAGATAATCTCTGCCTTTTCAGATTGTTATTCTAGTGTATGATAGCAAAAGATAAACATATATGTTAACATGCAGTAGAGCAGCTGTTGATATGTATTAATATTAATTTTAATTATTTATAAGTAATAAACAGGTTATTTATAAAAATTTGTAACATGTTATATAACAATAATTAGTAAAAAATTATTTTGTTAGTATTAAAAGGTAATAAGGTAAGCCCAACCCTCTTCTTATTGGAGGAGCATTAAAATTTTACATGGATTACTTGAGAAGCCAACATTGGAGCAGAGGTTTGAAGAACTGGGGGAGATGCCAATGATCTCAATGCAATTATCTTGGGAAGCTGTATTACAGACTGCAGGAATAAAGCTTGAATGTTTTCCTTGAATCTCCAGTTATCTCCAATGCTGCATTTTTTGGCTTTGTTTTGCATTGTTACTGTGTTTAGAATTTTTCATTGTATTATGTGTAGGTCTGTCTTTTGTCTGCAATGACTGTAAACTTCTTATGAGAAGAATAATTGCTTTTTGTTCAACATTATTTATAATGTAAAAAAAAGTGAATGTTCATTGTAAAAATTAGTTAAATACTGTTGAATAAAAACATCTAATGTATGAATACATTTAAACACATTTTTCAAACGTATTTTTCTAATACTATTAATTTACAAAGATTTGGTTCAGAACAGCTGGATTAATATTAATAGGCTATTAGTCCATTACAAAATAGACTGAAGAGCCACATTGCAGTATAAATGGGGAAATACATAGGTTCTTCTTTTTTTTCTATATGTTAAGTTCAAGATACCTGTGAGTCATTCCAGCTATTGACACACAAATATATCTTTTTTAAGAAGCATTTAATCTGTTTCCATATTTTTAAAGGTTGTATCTTTCTTTTTAAAAATATTTTATTTTTTCTGTGTCTTTGTTGCTCTTTAGTCACAATCTCTTATGCTATAAAGCTACATATTAACTTTTCCATTTTTTATAATGAATTACTTAAAACTCATCAAATAGTATCTCTTAATCAATAGAGGTAAAGTTGGGTTTCCACAAAAACATAAACATGCAGATTACAGAAGCATTGAAAAGCATATTTCAGTGGATATTATGACTATCACATTCAAATACAGGAGGGCAAATGACATTTTAGAAGGAGCATACATTTGGATGTCTAATGGAAAAAAATACTAAATATATTCTGAACAATACTAAACCTTAGATACTTGACTATACAATTAAGAGAGAATTTCATGTGAATCTTACAAAAAGATATGAGCATAGTCTTCATGTTTTCAGATGAATAAAACTGAGGAATAGAACATTTTAAAAACTTGTCAAAGTTCTCATCACTGCTAAGTGTTTAAAACAAAATTTGAAACTAACTCGCAGTTTCTAGGTTACAATTTTTATTGCTGTGTTTTAATTGCTGCTTCTGTTCCTCTGTTAAAAGTATTTTTTCTCCACAACTACCTATTTACTACATGATACCTTATTCAAATTTTATAGGATACATGGTGTTTTGGTAAATTAAATGAATGTGTGCATTTAACTCACCAAACATAATGTCTTGCTACCAGGGACACTCAGAATTCTTAGTCCCCTACTCCTCTTTTTTAAATTCAAGGATGAGAGCTCCTGTTATTTCACATTCTGCTTCTGTCTGGATCAAGTTTCCTGTGGGCTGTCAGAGCTGCTAAATCAGGTGTCTCTTCATACATGCCACTTAGAAGAGGCATGAACACGGTCTTCTTGCAAGCTCCTTGTCCCTTTAAATACAGAGTGAGAGCCTCTTACCGGCCTCTCTGTGCAAGGGTTCACTGTCAGCATTTCACTGCGGTCTGACCAGCCCAGGAGCCTGGAGCTGGTTGATAATACAAAGAGAGAAATGTCTGTTCCATGACAGACACTGATGGCAGGGGCTGCCAGTCCCAGCAGGCTCTGACTCGGGCCACAACCACACACAGCATGCCACAGGCTGATGCACTTTGAGGAAAACAGATTCTTTTTCTAGAGAAGGGTTCAATGGACTCATTTAAATTAGGTTGTAATTCTAACTAGAGCAGACAGATTTTGCTTATTCTAGCAATATTTTCTGTTATTCTTTTGTAATGCAATAGACTGTGTAGGAATTTTATTCACAACTGTTACTGCCATGTGACTTCCAGTCAGAACGGCATTCTGAAAATTTTATTCTGATTTCTAAAGCCATTGTCATATCAAGAGTCTTACTGCTAATTTAAGGAGATATTAAAAATTGATTCCCCTCTTTATGTCATCATTTCATACTTCTCTACACTCAGCTTCCAAGAAAATAATTGGATTGACCAATATGTCATTGTTTTGAATAGTTTTTATTTTTTTCTTTTTCAGAAGTGCTAGGTTAACTTAGAGACAAATAGGACATATAGAGAGCAGAAAGAAGCTAGTAATATTTAATGTTCAATAACAATTTATTGTAATTGTTCGTTTTATAGATGAGAAAATAGAGACTTGCTCTAGTCCACATTATTTGTTAATTCAAGGTAAAAATGAAGATTTTAATGTCTTTCCCTCTGATCTAGTACTCTTTGAAACTTGTCACATGTTCACATACAAGCAAAATGAAACGAAGAATTTATGATTCTAAGCCAGCATAATAACACTACTTATGTAGTCATTTATGTAATTATAGCATCATTTGTTTATATACTGCTCATGTTTTTAAATCTAATTAAAATACATATTCACTAAGATTTGCAGAATAGGAATTTATTCTTGTTTATTAAAGGAAATGCTGAATCACTGGAAAAAATAGAGTTAAAGCTGTATCATCAATTTTTTTTTAATTCAAAGATTTTCATTTCCATTTTCAAAAATATGATAGAATTTGTGACATTTTATTTTTGATACATAGCAATAAATAAGCTGATAATATAAGTTGTAGACTAGTATCCAAGGTAATCAAAAAAGAACTTCAAAAGTAATATATTAATTTTTGTACAATAAATTCTATTGGTCAACTGATGATTTAACTTAAGAAAGTTCAAAATTCCACATATGTCTTTAATACCATATGTTTAAATTCACATACTTTATTTCCCCTGTAATCAATAAGCCAAGTTCACAATCAGGATCATTTCTAATCTATGGATCTTAGAACAGTCCTCAAGTCACTACATACCTCATGGCAATGGCTTTTACCACTATGATATTTAATATGGGAATTAAGACAACTATTATAATCTTCAAGATTAAAATTATGTGTGAGAGAGGGTGGTGTTACTACATTCAGAAAATTAGAGACATAAAAAGTATATGTGTGTATGAGAATGTGAGGAATTCACTCACATTCTAACTAAATTTTCCTAGGACGTCAGCATAAATTTCAAAATTATATATGATTGATAGGAAGAAAATAATACAGACAACTTTCAAAATATGAAAATCAGCAGGGCAAAAATATAGTTAGACATTTATGTAAGGATCTCTCTAAGATGGAAGTTGAAAATTTTAACAAAGAAACCCTATGTTCAAGGCAATCTAAAATAACATGATATCTTAGAATTTAGATTTTGGGGCCGGGCACGGTGGCTCGCACCTATAATCTCAGCACTTTGGGTGGCTGAGGCAGACAGGTTGCTTGAGTCCAGGAGTTCGAGACCTGCCTCAGAAACATGGTGAAACCCCATCTCTACTAAAGAAAAATACAAAAAACTAGCTGGGTGTGGTAGTGAACACATGTAGTCCCACCTAACGGGGACGCTGAGGTGGAAGAATCACTGAGCAACCGGAGACCTTATCTAAAAAAAAAAAAAAAAAAATAGAATTCTGATTTGATTATGCCATTATTTAAATTCCAGGTTAATCATTCAAACTTTAACTAAATCCAAACATTTTTTATATGTAGAAGAAGCTCCCCCAAATGACATGATCATGACATAATATCCAGTATACTAAACTGTGGCAGAAAAATGATACTATAAAAATGATACAAAAAAAATCTGGTGCAAAAAAACAAGTAAGCTCAATCCTAATCACCTGTTTGCTCAATATCTACATGAATAACGATGCACGATGAACAAATAACTTA
This sequence comes from Cheracebus regulus, assembly GCA_963574635.1. Lineage (NCBI taxonomy): Eukaryota > Metazoa > Chordata > Mammalia > Primates > Pitheciidae > Cheracebus > Cheracebus regulus. The sequence continues at coordinate 88,141 of CAUYQU010023146.1, forward strand.
AATATCAAGGTGGACTAGGAAAAAAGCAAACAAAATCACAAACATGAACAAATAGAACAAAGCAGACAGATTTACCATGGGGACAATGGCATTGGAACTAGGAGGGGATTATAGCTTCAGAGATAAGCAATGGGACCAAAATGTGTTTCATGCAAGATGAGTGACCTGAAGCCAGGCTTGCGTCTCAGCGTCTGATAATAGACAACTCTGACCTGATTATAGAGAGGGGCAGAGCTGCAGCTTTTGGCACACTGCTGGGAGAAACAAACTGAAGCTTCTGCTCAGAAGCTGAGGCATACTGTCCTCTGCTATGGATCTCCAACTGGAAGATGTAGTGTCCAGGGTACACGGAGGAGATGAAAGCTGGGGTTGTAGTTAAAAATGTACTAAAAATGGTAACGAAGATAAAATAAAACTAAATATAGATATTAGTAATAATAAAAGTATAGCGTAAATTAATAATATAGAACACCTCACAAAAGGAACAGATTAGATCAATAAACAAAACCTCTTTCTTTAAAAATATGATAGGTATTAGAAGATTTGTTTGTTTGTTTGTCTGTCTGTTTTTGAGTTGGGGTCTTGCTCTGTTGCCCAGGCTAGAGTGCAGTGGTGCAATCTTGGCTCACTGCAACCTCTGCCTTCCGAGTTCAAGCAATTCTCCTGCCTCAGCCTCCCGAATAGCTGGGACTACAGGTGCGTGCCATCAAGCTCGGCTAATTTTTAGTACAGACGGAGTTTCACTGTGTTAGCCAGGATGATCTCAACCTCCAGACCTCGTGATTGGCTCACCTCGGCCTCCCAAAGTGCTGAGATTACGGAAGTGAGCCACCGTGCCTGGCCTAGAAGACATTTTTATAGAGAAAATTATATATTTCTATGTGCACATATATAGTACACATATGTGATATGACATTACACATACTAACATATCACATATATATACACATATCACATATATATACACATATATATACACACACATATATATGTAAAACAACAAAATATTAGAGAAATTAAATTGCTCATCAAATATTTCACTGACTATAATGGGGACCATAGAATTTAAGTACCATTTATAAAATGTAATAAATATTTTTGTATGATAAAATTACTTCAGAGAATAATAAAATAGTGGAAGATTCCCAATATACTTTAGTATCCAAGCAAATTTTTAATGCACACTTGGGAGAAGATTGGCGAAAGGAAAATAATTTCTATTCTCACTTGTGAACTATATGCAAAATTTAAAAATTGAGAAATCAAATAAAGTACTGTATAAAAATTATACATAGGCCAGGTGTGGTGACTCACGCCTATAATCCCAGCACTTTGGGAGTCTGAGGTGAGTGGATCAGGAAGTCAAGAGATCAAGACCATTCTGGCCAACATGGTGAAATCCCTTCTCTACTAATAATACAAAAATTGGCCAAGCTGGTGGCGTGTGCCTGCAGTCCCAGGTACTCTGAAGGTTGAGGTAGGAGTATCGCTTGAACCTGGGAAGTAGAGGTTGCAGTGAGCCAAGATCTCACTACTGCACTGCAGCCTGGCAACAGAGCAAGACTCCTTCTAAAAAAAAAAATTATACATAATTACCAAGTGAATTTATTTAAGGAGTTAAACGATGTCACAACATATCTGTTCAAGTAATGTATCATATGGATATTCATTGACAATAAAGGTGATTGAAGATTTATAGAAAAATAAAGTCAACATTTGTTACAATTCAACATGTATCAATGACTTATCAATGACTTAAAGATGTTTATAATAAACTAAGAAGAGAAGAAAATATCCTTACTCTGAAAAAAGTCATAAATAAATTATCTTTTGTCATTCAGCTTAAGGAGCTTACCCGTATTCTTTTCTCTGTATTACTGGGATTTCAAACCTACAAGTTATTGTTCCGAGAATCTCTTGCCAGTAAACTTTCTATGTTCTGCCTACTAGAAACAGTCATTGGAGATCAGAAGGCAGGAAGAAAAGAGGAACTTTCTCTTTCTGATGGCTTGTGGTTATTGTTAGGACAGCAAGGGGAAGGTGATTTCAGACCCTAGCATTTTGAGCACAGGTATCAATTCAAGCCCTAGTTAAGACAATAATTTCATGGTAAATCCAGAACAGACTACAACTGTTTCCAATAGAAAATTGCAGGTGCAGCCTCTTGAATTTCAGCCCTGGACCAGTAGAAGGTTCTGATATCTGGGTGTTATTCTAATTATTTTTTGAACCTTTAGACAGGCTTCTTTTCCTTCTTTACTTGAGAATTTCCTATATGTTTTAAAAATCTTTCCTATATTTAATTTTTTATTTATTTAGGGGGTATATGTGCAGATTTTGTCCATACATATACTACTTAGTGGTGAAGTCTGGACTTTTAGTATATCCATCACCCAAGTAGTGAACAGTATACTCAATGATAATTTTAAAGCCTCACAAAGTATGTATATTAAATTCTATCTGGAGTATTTTATGTTTTTCAGACCAGACCTGTGTCTTTCTATCACTGTCTCCACCTGAAATTATACAAGACTTATAGTGCATTGTAATACATCAAGAAAAAGAGTGGGAAAGGGCATAAAATGTGGGGGGAAAAAGTAAAAATTATTTTCTTACATATAATACGATTTCCTTACAGTCTATAGTTATACATAAAGCTATCAGGTACAAGAACAACATTTTAAAAATCCATGTGTATTAGCAACAAAATTAGAAATAAACTATGAGTAAATTTAACCAAAAAAAAATACAGCACATAAATTCTATGGAGATTACTAAATATTATTGGGGAATAAATAACTGAATACAGTGAGAAAATTCTTTCATTATGGAAGGGAAGATTACATCATAATAGCTTTTTTTCCCTTAAAATCTGTAACCTCTAAGCTAATGAAATTAGTAATACTACATAATTTGGCAGTAGGACTTGGAATCCAGTTTTAAAATTGACATGAAATATCAAAGTTCCAACAATACTGAAGACAGTTTTGAAGAAAAACAACGATGTGGTCAGAGTGGGTGACTCTTAACTGGAAAGTAATTGTCAAGTAAACAACATGGTAATGACAATGTAAGAGATAAATTGACTAGTGGACAGAACGGGCAGAACACATATCCATGCTTATACATACAAATTAGCTATATTTCAATATTGAGTAAAGTTTGAGGTTTTATAATAATTCAAGAATACTTTGCCATTTATTTGTAAATGCCTTATCTCATTTAAATAATATAGTTCAAAAAAACTTTTTTTTACGTTAGCAGAAAAACATGAAATTTTCATTGTACCCTGAAATTTTGAGAAAATATTTCTAAAATTAAACACAAAAGCCAGTATTTAACTAAATTAGAATTTTTTTCTACAGAATAGAAACTATGTAACATACAAATATAAAGACCACAAAATATGGCAAAATATTTGCACTTTCTATAACTAAGAATGCTTTATTGACTTGTATATTAACTTGTATAAGAAATATTATTAACATAAGAAAAGATTCTCCAAATGCACATAAATATAATCATACCGGACATTGTAAGTGACGGTTTTGTGCTAGACTCTATTCTGCTTTTTGCCCTCAGAATGACCCTGTGATGTAGGCATTATTACTATCCCTATTTTACGGAAGAGGAAACTTAAGAACAGAGAATTAAAGTGATATCCTGAAATTTATGAAGCTAAAGTGCTACTGGGGTCTATACCTTGTCTGTATGACAATAGAGTTTCTACTATTAATCAACAGAACAACAATCCTAAGAATATGATACATACGTGGTGAATAAATGTGAGGAAAGCTGCTCAATTTTACAAATCACCAGGAAAATTCATATTGAAACTAATTGTCATTTCATATACATAAAATTAGCAAACTATTAAAAAGCAAATATTGGCAAGGATGTTAAGGAACCAAAACTCTTAAACAATGGCATAACCACTTTGATAAACAACTTGAAAGCATCAAGTGTTTTGTATTAAACACACATGCCCATAGAAATGTGTATAACAGTATTAATTAAATACACTGTGGCCATATAGATAATGATCTACCATTTGTATATTTGTAATGATCTACTCATTTGTAGAATGAGAATGTCTACAAATTTGGACCTCACTTTATAATTCCAAATGTTATTAAACATATCTTTCAAAATTTAGAAAATACATTGTTATAAATATAGTTTTCGACATTTCATTAAGAGAGTTTTAAATGGTATTTTAAAAATTGAGAACATGACATCACAAATTTCTTGTTATATTTTATAAGTGGCTCAAAGTAAGAATATGAAATAAGCTTTTCCCATTAATAGCTCAATACTCCCTTTATTGAGACACATAATGCGGAAGTGAATGTATAACAGATTGAGTCACTGTAGACTGTTCTTTATTTACACACTTTGCAATGCACTAATCTTGTCAGTAGAAAAAAATAAAAGGTTTGATTTGGAAGAAATACAAATCAATTGATTGCACGACATCCAAGAGTCATAAACCCTTTTGTAATTCCTCATAGAGCCTAATCCAACCACTACTCTTACCTCAGTTTCTGCTAACTCAGTCTGCTTTACAGTAATTAACAACTGCTCAGGTGTCTTTTCAATTCTACTGCACATGACTGGTGATTCCTCTTTGCATTTGTGTTTAGAGAAAGTCAATTAACATGAACTTGAATACTTCAGGGATATTGCAAATCCTCTTCAATAGTTCTCTGCATCCTTAAAGCTAACATAGACTCTATGAACTTTACCCAAAGTTCCATTCTTGTTCAGCATATTATTGACCTCTTATTTTATAGCCAAACTAAGCAGGATGCTCTTTTTGGCTCCCTCATTCTTTCAAAGTTCTAGCTGAAAAAAGCCATAAAGCCTCCTAATATAAATTCCAATGTGTACAAATAATTATAACCTAGAGTATGAGATGTCTGCAAGCACTCAAAACCTCCCCACAAATGCTTTGAGTCAGTTTTGTCCATCTGACTCTCCAAAACATCAAAAAAAAAAAAAAAAGAGAGAAAAAAGCAGTTACAAAATTTCTAGGAGAACCCAGCTATTATTACTAGCAGATTAAGTAATTTTTCAGCCTTTGCTAAATGCCTATATGCCTTCCTCTCAGATACTACTTGACATCCCATTCCCTGGCCTTTGGGGGCATATTACATCCATTGAAGCTTTAAAATTAACATTGCCTGCATCGTGGTTTACCTAATTTGGCAAACTTTTTCACCTATATTGTCATAAAAATCATGTAATTGCTGCAGAGACAAACTTTTGCCTCTCACACATGTTCTGTATCATATTTATCATGTCAATGAGACCCGTGACATCAGGCATGCCCCATGCCTGTGTGTAGCTGTAGGTGCTGCCCTAAGTGACAAAGTCAGTATCTTACATGAGACACTTTCATTTACTTCTATGTTCTCCATGCTGTGTTTGCTCTCTTATAAATTCATAAAACACAGTAACTCTCTACATGGCAGCAGACCACTGATGAATAGGCCCTATTAGCCAAGCTCTCCAACATCTTATGTCAGTATAGCTCCTTAAATTCGGTTACTCTTTCTCTGATGATGGTTAGCTACACTTCATTCTACATGATTACCTTGCCTCTATAGAAATGGTTTTAAAGCCACCAGAGGATCTCTTAAATATCCCCTTAAACAACCTAGACTTACTTCTATTTTGTGATGGCTCCTGTAAAATGAATTTGTAGGGGAGCATAATAACTGCCTATACCATAGTTTCCTCCTATCAAACACTTAAGCCATACTCTTTGCTCACTGTAAAACCATCTAGAGCCACTGACCCCATGTCTCTTATTAAAGATTGCACACTGACAAAGGGGTAAGCCGCCACTATTTACAATGACTCCAGATGTGCTTTGGGAGTCTGTCATGCGGTTGGCACAATCTGGAGATTCCACAAATTCTTAACCTCTGAAGGTACTCTTATTGCCAAAGGGCATATAATTACTGCCCTATTGTGTGTAACTTACCTTCCTACTAAAATTGCCATATTGTTCACTGTCCTGCCTATATTAAGAAGACTAATACTGTATATCTAAGGAACAGTGGAGCCGACAAGACTACGAAATATGCAATTGAAAACAGACTTCCTTAAATTTTCTCCACCCAGTTTATACACCTGCCTTTAACCCTGGTTAATTTTATTGATTATCAAACAAATACTACAGTCTGAAAAATACTTATGGATACAAAGGAACTAGAAGACAATAGGTTCTGTTCTAACATCCACACAATCATGGCATTCATGACCAAGTTATTTCCAAAGCACTACTTGTAAATCTCACAACTTTTCCCAAGGAAATGATCAAACCTCAGAGAATCCTCCAAGGTCTTCACTGCTCCTGGCACCACTCTAGATAGATTTTACAGATTTTCCACCAGATTTAGGTTATTCTCACTATTTGGTGATTATCTGTGCTAATTCTACTATAATAGTAAATAAATTAACTTATTCCTCATTTGGGAATTATTTTCATGGATTGAATCAGATCAGAAAACTCATTTTATGGCACAAATAAACTGCTTTCTTACAATAGCTCTGGGGTTCTCATTAACATTTGATATTCTGTACTATCCTCAAACACTATGGCAAATGGAATCTAACAATCTTGGCTTAACTACACTTAAATGGCCAGAAGCCATGCTCCTGGCCTTTATAAAAATATGTCATAATCCAAATAGGACACAGAGATTAATGCTTTGTGAAATAATTTTGAGTCTCCCTATGCCTATTAGCATCTCTCAACCTTCATTCCTGAAATGAGAGAACATGATGGAGACTTAAATGAACAATCTGATGCCATGACTAGCTATATGCAAGAGCTAATGGGTATATTTGGAACATATTATCAACAGGTGAAAAAAATGTGTGGCTCCATCAACTGATAAATCTTGCTGTTCTTTTAAGGTGGGAGATTTGTTGTTGCTTAAGGGTTTTAGAAGAAAGCATACATTGTCACCTTGCACAGCACGGAAAACATGAAAAGGACTTCGCAAAGGGTTGATGACACCAACCCAGCCATAAAAATAAAAGAAAAATTATCCTGGTTTTATAAAAGCCGCATTGAACAAGACCAACATAATTACTCTCAGGGCAATTGGAAGACCATCCCTTTAGGTGAGCTCAAAATAGGAATTTCCATAGTTACATAGTTTGGATATTTGTCCTCTCCAAATCTCCTCTTGAAATGTAATCCCCAATGCTGGCTGTGGGACCTGGTGAGAGCTTTGGATTATAGGGGTGACCCCACATCAATGGCTTGGTGCCATCTTTTTAGTGATGACTGAGTTCTTGTTCTGGCAGTTCATGTGAAATCTGTTTATTTAAAACAACATGACACTTCCTCGGCCTTCTCTCTTGCTCCTGCTCCTGCCATGTGATGCACCTGCTCCCCACCTCACCTTCTGTCATGATTGTGAGCTTCCTGAAGCCCTCACCAGAAGCAGACACCAGCACCACATTTCCTGTACAGAGTGTAGAAATGTGAGCCAAATTCAGCCACTTTTCTTTATAAATTATCCCGGATGTGGTTATTTATTTATAGTGATGCAAGAATGGCCTACTACACAGAGCCATTCCCTGACTCTGAAGCCAGAAAAATCACAAAGCAGATTGCCATTCCCAATATCACAGGTCAAGACATTTTCCTTTTTTTAAGAATCTCTCCATCCTAAAAAATAAAAAATAAACAACTTTGTTTAAATAAAACCTTCCTTTGTTGCCCTCTTATTAAAAGACCAAATAGAGATTGCTTTTTGCACTCTATTCCACTCTTTCCCTGATTCTTCAGTGTGGGCTCACTTTCAAACTTTGTCTTACCTCTATTAACCCTTACTGTCTTCTCAACAAGTCAGGCACAGACCTGATACCCCCTTGCCCCACTTTTTCAATCCCTGGCTATGTTATCTAGTCAATAAGATCACTGGTTATATCCACGTCTAGAAATAATCCGAGTTAGGTTTTTTTTGTTCCTGTCAACGTGAGCACCTCCTAGATCAACTACAGAAGGTGAATAAAAGGGAATGATATCCACAATCAGAAAAACAATGTCACTCTGCCTCTCCTTCAAGTGAGTTAAGTGGGTGAAGAAAAACCACTATGGAAGCCCAAGGACTGTCTATTGCTCAGGTAAAAATATTAGAAGGAATTTTTGTTCTTTGCATTTAAAATGGACATGGATGGCACAAGACCCTTCCCAGCTGACATAGCAAGGCAATATTGTTTTGAACCCTGTGTTTTTTATTCCACAAGTCGAATCCTCACATCCTTCATGTAGTTAATAAATAGTTCAAGCACCACCTTTTATGGAACCAATGTGTGCCAAACCGACAAATGTTTCAATATGTTCTTAGGCCACCATTGAGCAACCTGGGGTAGCTCAGCCACTTCTCTGATTAGGTTAACTAACAACAAAAATTACATACAGGTAAACCAAAAATCTGGATTTACTTGGTTAGGTGAAAAAACTCAGCCTTATGGTTCCCAAAATCTTGAGGCTTCCTATAGCAGATATTTTACAACCTGTTCTGCTCTTAGAAACTGACAGGAGCACATAGAATGGGAAAGAATGCAGATATTAACATGTGCAGTAACACAGGTTGTGAAGCACACTGACTAGGGAATTGCAGGCTCCACTCAGACCTTAACCACGAACAGCACTGGTCATTTTATCTTACGTGGTGACAAGGAGAACAGAGCGCTTGCACATAAATGATCAGAACAATCTGGAATTAGCTACTCGGTTCCATCTATCATCTGGCACACCACCTTAAATGCTAGTCAAACTACAAACCTGAGTTCTTTTAGAATTTTTTTTTTTTTGAGATGGAGTTTTTGCCCAAGCTGCAGTGCAATGGTGAGATCTTGGCTCACCACAACCTCTGCCTCCCCGATTCAGTGATTCTCCTGCCTCAGCCTCCTATGTAGCTGGGATTACAGGCATGCACCACCACCCCTGGCTAATTCTGTATTTTTAGTAGAGAGGAGCTTTCTCCATGTTGGTCAGGCTGCTCTCAAACTCCCGACCTCAGGTAATCCACTTGCCTTGGTCCCCCAAAATGCTGAGATTATAGTCGTGAGCCACCATGCCCAGTAACTTTTAGAATTTATGGGGTGAAAAAAAAATTATAAATCTTTTCATGATAATCGAACAAGATTTCATAACACTATGAGAACATTGGCAGCACTTTAATCAGAATTTAAGTTGAACTCTATTGTACTCCAAAATTGTCATGTCCGGGGTACACTGGCTGCCCCACAAGCACAAGGGAGAATTGTACAATCATTGTCAAATAAATGATGCTTCCAACTGAACTGGACAGGACTAAGAGTCTCTGATGTACATTTTTTAAAAGAGAAGATAAACAGTCTGTCAGATTAATGAGGCTCAACTATTTGATTGTATTTATCCATTCTCAAGGTTGGGAGTCTGGTTTAATGGTATTTGGAGCAGTATGCTTAGATATGGCCTTTTTCTGCTTATTTATTCTTATACTAATCTGTGTTCTTCTGTTCCTTTGCAGTTTTTAACTACTCTGCTACCAACCTAATTCTCTTGTCCACATCCACCAACTCAGCTTTTAATTTGCAAAGCTTCTTGAGAAGTTTCAGACAGAGGAAGTGAAGGAGTTCAGAACATGACCCACAAAAATATGATACTTAGGAATATTGATTATTTTGAGTAGAAGTCATTTGAAAAATAGCTGATGCAGGAAGGGATCTCTGACCCCTCTAGCTAAAAGCAGGTCATACAATTTCCCACTAGAAAAATGCTCACCCTGTATCAGGAAGAGTACATTCTCATCACCAGACACTGGGAATACACAAATGTGTCAGTACAAACAAACCTACTAAAACAACCCTTATCTTTCACTAATTTTTCCCCATAATTTCTAGTTTCTTTCCCAGAATTCACTGCTTCTAGACAAAACCCGTGTCTTTTCACATCTCTACAAAGTTACCATTTTGTTATTGTTGTTTTTAAATATACATATGTTTTCAGTCTTAACTGCTTCTTTGGTTTTTCAGTTTTCTTGTGATGATTCTGGTGGACATTTAAAATATTCTATAAAATTTGTATTATATTTCTTTTCTTAATCTGTCCTATGTTAGCTTAGTTTTTATATCCAGCTACAGAACTTAAGATGATAGTGAGTTTTTCCTCTTTCACATCTCACAGTACATATTGTTGCCAGGTTGTAGTTTCAATACATATTTTCCAAAACTAGTGTTTACATTTGCCCAAATATGTTATTTTTGTTCATACATTAAATGACATAAGAAATGGTAGGATGCCAGTTCGCACTTACTATGAAATGGTGATTTTTTTACATGACTGAAAAAGTATTACAATAATTTCTCAGTCATCTCTGATCAATCATAGGCCAAGCAACCCAGACTTGAATGCTAAATGAGAAGCAATCACAGAAAATGATGGTGTGGTCCTGTCTTGGATTAAAAAGTAGATTGTGATTTCTACAATATCTGAATTTGGAAGTTCATGTGGTAAAGAAACTCCCAATATATATAAGATTATTAAAATTATTATGATATAACAGCAGATTATAATTTGAGTAATAGCAAAAATATCCTATTTTATTCATTTTCTGGTCTTATCCTACAGTCCAAACACATTTTTCCAGTGACTAGAAAATATTTGATGTTTTAAAACAGAGCTGGATTGAATGATTGAAAGTGTCCAGGTTATTGAGTGGAAGGACACAGCATATCTGTAAATCACAAGTTCATCAGGTCACTTAAACTCTCTCATTCTTAGTTTTCTCAATTCTCAAATAGATATAATAATACTGGATCTGTAAATATCACTATGAATTTAAAAAAAAATTAGCACAATGTCAAGCACATTAGGTCATTTTTAAAAATGGAGGTATATAGAGGTAGCCATTGACCAGAGTACTCCAGAGTTCTGGAGTACTCTGTAATCAACATCAAGTGATTAACATCAAGTGATTAACAGTGTGTGTAGGTATGCTCTCTTGTTCTTTACTCATAATCAAAGTAAAATTATTCAATAATCAAAGGTAAAATCATTACATCTTCTGGGTTAACCAATAGGACACTGGGTACACATATATTTCCATAGCATTTTCATCTTCAAATAGGCAGTGTTTCCACAATCTTCATCAGAAATGTAATGCTGTTTAAGATAACTAAAGCAAATATATTGGAAAATGGTTTTCCTATTTTAGCCTGAAACTAGAATTATCTAAAGGACTTGTGATAACACACACTTCTGGGTTTCATCTCCAGAATTTTTGATTCAGTTGGCCTGAAATGGGGCTCAAGAATTCACATTTCTCAAATATACCTAGTGATGCCAATACTGCTATTGATGAGACTTCACTTTAAGAAACAATGGTCTAAAGAATCTGTTTTTTTTTTCATAAATTCTCATATGATTCTGGTGATATACCAAGATTCAGAAGTATTATTATGACTTAACTCTAGCTAATTTCACAATTCCTGAGCTCTTCTACCTGTTATCTTAGTCTATTCTGCTCTAGTTCCATATATCTTCCTGCCACCCTTTTATTCATATTAGAGAATGCACTTTGAAGAATAAATTCAACACAATCAGAATATTGAAATTTGAATAAGTTAATATTTATTCCTTCACATGGCATCGCTCTTTTATGGTTTTTATGACACTTTGCTTCATTTAGTTTTTATTCCAACTTTTATTTTAACATATTGTCTCTTTACTTAGATTATAGGTCACAAATGCAAATGCTTGCAAGGACTAGAAAAAAAATGAGATAAATGAGTTGGGTGGAACTCTGGTGGACTAGACAGCCACTGTCTTATCTAAAAGAAAATCTGTGATTATATCCAATTAATACTGCTATAAAAAATGGGCTTAGTATCAATAAGCAATGGATCTTAAGAAAGAATCAAATGTATATGTTTGTGTGTAAATGAAAGTTTTTAATGTTTGCTGAGTGAATGAATCTATAAATTATTACAATCTTAACCTACTAATTTATGATTTTTGTAACATTTGAATTTAAGAATAGGTTGAGATTCATAGATAAGCCACAAAGACAGTAAAAATTTCCCATATTTTCATAACCATTTTCTCATTTTTTTTAACATCTTTTCATTTCTGGTACATATATCACAACTGAGGAGCAAATTTGGTATATTGCTATTAACTACAAGCCACTTTCTGAAAAATGTTTCACTGGTTTTTTCACATTTTTATTATGTTCTAGAATTCCATCCAGGACACATTAGTTTTCATCATCATGTCTCCTTAGAGTCCTCCTCTTGGCTATTCCGATTTCTGGGAATTTCCTTGTTCTTGATGACCTTAACAGTTTTCATTTGTACTGGTCAGGTATTCTGTACAATGTCACTCAGTTGGGATTTTTCTGATGTTTTTGCTTGTAATTAGACATGGGTTATGTGGTTTGGGAGGAAGACCATGGAGTGAAGTACCAAACTTAGCACATTATATGGAAATACATGCTATCAATAGGGCTCATGATTAACAATGTTAACAATTACCTGCCCAAGGCAGTGTTTGCCAGCTTTCTTCCCTGGCAACTGGGGTAATCTTTTACCCCATCCCTTTTTTGTAATCTACTCTTTCAAAGCAAGTCACTAAGCAGAACACATACTCAAGAGAGGGTGGAATGGTTCCACCTTTTTGAGGGGAGATTATTTTCACCCACTTTAAGGGGATTCATCTGTAAGACACATTTGTCTATTATCTCTTATAACAGTATCTTTTAATAAAAAAGAAAGCATTATTTTATTTGACACAATGTGACATTTTTAAGAGAAAGTATGTGATTCTTCATTTTATTCTAACAGCAATTTAGAAAATTAAAATCTCACATTCTAAATTCAGCTACATTGTAATGCCTTTTGTAAATACAGCTTCAAAAATTGGGTGTGTATTGATGAAATATTTTAATCAGAGATGATCTAAGTACTGCAGAGAGGCAGAAGCCTGAATGAGTTAGTAGAGAAAATCTTCTCTGGGATAAAGCTGGATAATGTAAAGCTTTAAGTGGCGTGTATTATACAAGGTGCAAGGATAAACAATGCATATTGTAGTTGATTAACTCAGACCTCTTTAATATATTAAAGACTACAACAGCTTACCATGCTTTTAAATTTTCTTTGCTTATGGTCAATAAAGAGGCAAAGTACAATAATAAAGAGAATAACAGAGTTTTAGTCCAGGAAAGAACCTCATCCATGATTATTCTAACAGGCTCTTTTCATTTACAAATATATTTAACGTGAAAATATTGACAGACTTGCATTGTGATATATATTTATAAGAAGAATAAATAGCACTATCCCTGATTTTTATGATTCTCAAACTAGTACTTTATCATTACATTCTATTTTACTGTAAAGAATCAGAGGAGAAAATTAACCTTTACCTGGAGAGAATGCTGAATTGCAGTTTTATTTGTTCCAGGCTAGTTTGCTTTATTTTACCTTTGCTAACACTATTAGAAATGTTTCTCTGAATATCTTTCCCTAGGTTTTGGATTATAGTTAGCTAACAGTAAAATGTCCTGAGACTTGAAAGGCAAAGTCGAAGCAGCAGCCTGTAAGGTTGGGATGTTCTCACAGTGGAACCTGGACATAAACCTTTTAAGGGGTGCCTTTGGGTGCTCTCCCCAACTCCATTTAGACATGGAACTAGACTGACTACTAGTCATGCTAACCCCAGTGGTACCAGGTCAACCACCCAGTGCTTGGCTGGAGGTCCATAGGAGAGGTAGTTACACAGGGCAAAAACTTTCCAGGAGCTGGAAATTTCTGTAGATCTCTTTCTGAATCCCCTCTTACTGATTGCTCTTCAGTTGCAGATTTGTTTGACTTCTCATACTTTCCTCTGAGGTCTTGTTCATGCACCAATATTATACAATAACTGGTTAGTGCATCTTTAATTTACTGATGTTCCCATTTCAATTTTCTTTCAAACTTTCCCTACATTTGAGTGAGGCCTAATTCATACAACAAATCTCTAATTCCCATTGTGATTAATGACTCTATTTTCTTGTCTAGTATCTGACTCACATATTTTCTTTTCCATTTTATTTTATTTTGTTGTGTTTTGTATGTTTCGCTTTTCCAGACCACCAAATGAAGGAAAAAGGTAAACTTTCTTTGTGTGTGGAAATAAGAAGCTTCACTATAAATAGGGTAGCTTTTATTTATTTATTTATTTTAAGGAATAATAGAAAGAAATTACTATTGAATTTGTTACTTGCATTTCTCAGGCCACCATAACAAAATGTGGTATACATTTAACTGAGTGGCTTAAGCAACAGAAAGGCATTTTCTCACAGTTTGGAGGCTAGAAGTTCAAGATCAAGGTGCCAGCATAGTTGGTTTCTGGTGAATGCTCTCTTTCTGGGTAGCAAAAGGCCACCTTCTCACTTTGTTCTCATGTGGCCTTTCCACCAGTGGGTGTGGATAAGAAAAAGAGAGTGAGCAAACTCTCTACCGTCTCTTTCTATATGGGAACTAACCCTGTAGGATGAAGGCCCCACCCTTATGACCTCAAGTATCATTAATTACTTCCTTTGAGGCCACATCTCCAAATACAGTCACACTGCGGTTAGGGTTTCAACATGAGAATTTTGAAGGGACATCAACATTTAGTCTATAACATTACTTGAGCAAATAAATCCAAATAATAAACCAAGTAAGTGTATAAACTATATGAACAAATAAGTAAAATAAAATGACATGATCATTAATTTGAATGTTTCAGAGAAGCTATTCCTAAGTGTGGACCTTAAATAAGTGTTGATCTGACTTCCTCAATAAATCAGAGATTTTTATTAAAATGCACATTCCCATTCATATCCAATCAAAATTTCTAGGAAGCTGACTAGAAGTATATTTTATGACTAAAATTCCCAGATGATTCCTTACGAAATGGCTTTATAAATATCAGTTTAAAATAAAAAATAAAATTCATTGATTATCTCATGTCAGTCACATTACAGGAAAGATTTTGAGGACATTTGGCCCTAATCTGAGAGTATGATTATCTGAGTCAGCAGCACTGAACATGGGGATAGAAAGTCATAGTGATAGCGGCTCTGGCAAGTACGGGGCATTCTTGTTAGAAGTTAAAAGAAGGAGATGGATAAGATTAATATCTGCAATATGCCTTTCTAATTAAAAATGATTTGTCCTTTAAGTTTACTTAAAAGTAAATAAAAAAGTTTGAAATCTATTGTGAACATTTATAGCAAAAGCCAAACCAAATAGTCTACAAATGTCAAATGTACCTAAAGTTTTATTATACATAAGAGGGAAAAGGTCAAGAATATAATAAAGGTTAAATGATGGGAGATATTTTTAAAATAATTCAAAAAAGTAAAAAAATTAAATTTATTTAATATTTAGATTTTTAAAAATAGAAAAACAGGAAGAAATGTAACTTTAAGGCAAAGTAATAACCCTAGATTTAATAAACATTGGCAAAATGCAGTTATATCTGTTTGAAAATTAATCTTTAAAAGTATTATTATATTGAGAAGGACAATTTGTCTTAGAAAAGAAAACTCTACAAGACGGATTAGGGTTTAAAAGTGCCTGAAAGCTATTACAGAAAATATTGAACCATTGGTTTATCTTAACTAAAGTTATGACATAGCCAAGAGATCCATTAGAGAAATCTGAATGCTTACTGTGTGCATACTACAAAGGAACCACAGTTTGGCTCAGAATTAAAATATGTGCATGTTATGTTAGGATAAGTCAGTAGAAATAAACTAGACATAGGTAGTACAATCAGGGCTGAGAGAAAATATTTATCAAAAATGGATAAATTAGAACAATAATTGAAGTGATTTTTAAAGAGTGGAATTTTATAGAAGCAAGTGACTCTCTAGCTAAACTAATCTTTTCATTTTTTATTAAAGTATTATAACTCTCTTTTATAAGACTAGTGTTAATATTAAGAACAAACAATGTAAATAAATCTGATAAAGATACTTCAGGATTATCAGAATGGGGACCAGGTGTGGAAGTTAATATTCTGCCATTAAGACAGCAGCTTGGTACACCAGTTTACAATTTTTAAATTCATTGCTTTGTTCATTATTTACACATGTCCATTGGCAGTTTGCCAGTCATAATATATGCATAAAGACAAAAGCCATATAATTAGCTGTGACCTGTTTTGGTTGGAAATCTCTCCTCAATACATCAGAAATGCTTTTGAAGCAAATATTTTGATAAAATTTTTGTTGGGATGAATATACCTATCTCTACTAAACTTTTGTCCTTACAAAATGCACATGTATTGTTTCTAAAATTATTACTTTGTTGTTATAAAGATGTTGGTTGACTTGGAGCATGCACATTACTTTGTATTGAATGTTTGCTAATATATGGAAAAAATATTTGCTGTAAGCATCAAGAAGGAGAATAATGGTGCTGAGTTCAGTAACTTACAGTTGACTATATTTTCCCTTTTTATTTTATGTGCATTTTGAATTGCATATGTACTATATTTTATAGTTGATTTCAGCACAAGACCCAGATGTTCCTCACACATCTGTTTACATACCTTTATATAAATGAACTTTAAAATGGTACTAGGAACTCTAGGGACCACATTAGTCACAATAAAAAACACATATTTTTGTCTTGTCTACATGGGAATCATCTACGTATAAGTAGATGTCAAGTAACTAGTCATTTTTCATGTGTTCTTGCAATGTTGTTATTTACATACTCCTGATTCGTTATGCCTGACCATCTGGTTATTGATGAAATACTGCAGTTACTTTTTTCTTTCTTTTGCCTTTGCTTAGAAGAACTTTCTAAGTATTATCAATGCCAAATGTTCTATAATTATTTATGCTAATAACCTACAAAATATTTTATATTTATTCCAGATTGTTGCAGAATACATTTCTAAATTTAAATACCATTAAATTTGTAACTGACTTTGTAAAATGGTAGAATTAAATATAATGTTTTAGCTGTTTTTATAGATGTTACATGACACACATTATTTCTTAATAATTGTATGAGATTGTAGATTCACACCACCTCCTTTTTTTTTTTTGAACTAGTAAAGATACAACCTGGTAGTTAAATGCTTAGGCAGAGTACTCAGGGTATTTTGTGATAAAAAGGATCTTTCAATTTATTGACTGTGAATTTGGTCAAGGTACACTGTATAAATATCTCTACATAGAATTTCTTTATCTGTAAAGTGGGCTAACTGTAGTATCAATTCATATAGTTGTTGTCTGAGAAAAATTAGATAATCCATTTAAATAATTTAGCATACCATTAAGCATGTAACAAGTCCTGTCTAAAAAATTGCCATTTGGGATTAATATGATTAAATGGACATTAATTCACATATTATACATGAATTCACATGTTAACCATGACATTATCACTGCTTACTCTATTTTGTGAGGTTTAATATCAGAGATAAGCTATTAGTATATATTCTCCATTTCTAAACAATGTGCATGGGTTCTGCACTCAGTAGCAATCCAACTTTATTTGCATGTGAGGCCAGGGAGTAACTGGAACATCTCATAAAGTTGCATGATTTTTAGAGAATTTTAAATTGAGATGGTTCTCTATTAGGAAAAGTAGGAAGTCTGAGGTTTGGTCTAAGGGCAGAGAAATAAAAATGTCTTCCTCACTAAGTTGTATACAGGCATTTCATTTATATAACAAATCCCTATTTAAAATGTTTGCTGGTGAGGAGTCTGAAGCTAAAAAGGCAGCATGGATGTGGAGGGGTCCTGAGGATATTGGGGTAGGCTGAGATATGGGCAATAAAATGCTTGCCCAGATAATTCCACAGCTTGAATAGAATTTGAAGTGACAGTAGAGAGAAAAGTTCTAAACTGATGGAAGAAAAAGTTATTTCAGTGTCAGTTAATAAGTCCAATTCCTGATACTCCATTTTAATTTTAATGGTGGGTACTGGATATCCAGTGAAGGATTAGATGACCATCTCAATCTGTGGGGAATTGTCTGACAGAGGGGGAAAAATGATTCTCTAATGGTTCTGGTTTCTAAGGAGATTATTTAAGCATTTTTTTTTTTGCATTTAAATGCAAGACAATTGTTTTTCCTTTGTTCTGGCTTTTTATAGTATCTACAAACATTTGGCGAAAAATAGGGGAGAGTTTGTAGTTGGCAAGAAAAATGGGTGGATTTTTGAGTTACTCTCAGTCATAATTTTGTTTTTGTAAAGACTCGATTTGCAAAGTGAGTGTGGGATTTAATTCCTCTTTCTTCCTACAAGCTCTTTCTTTCCAAATAATTCAGTAGCAACTTTAATAACACTGAAAGATTGCTTTCACTGAAAAATAATTAATATACTAAAGTGGTATATTTTGGCATGGCAAGTTCTAAACCCCTTTGATATCTTCTAAATTTACAGATAGTTGCTTTATTTATGACAAGATAATTGATATATATTTAGCCAATAAAAATGATCATGCATTTGATGTACAGGCATTATACAGAATTAATTCCTTCAAACTAGCATGATTTTCAATAATTAAAATTTTTATTAACAAATGTTAATAGATTATAATTTAATATTTTACTGTTTAAATATTATTGAAATTATTGGAAATGAAAAAAATGGAAAAATAAAAAACCCATTCTTGAGAAATTTTTAAATATAAATACATGATTTCTAAAAAATGTATTTGAATTAAGCTCGGTTATGTGTTAGATTCATCTACTTTATGTTGGTGGTTTTCATTTCTAATTTTTTTTCAATTTTGAGATAGAGTTCTTTGAGGGACTACCATAATAATTGTAATTGGTTGCTGCTAATGAGGACTCTGGCAAGTTGAAAAGCAATGGGTGCCAGTGGGCTTTCTGGTGGTGTCTCTTCTGTGGCATTTGAAAGGAGAATTAAACCACTTTAGATGAGATTGTACACAAAACCCAAGACAAGATGCTTTGGGCAAAGTGTTGAGAAGATAGGAAAAAGGAGACAACTTTCTGCTAATGAGGATCTGGAGGCTATTGAAACTCATTAGTAACAATTAAAAGACACATGTGACATTACTTTTTACTTCAAACCAAACATTTGAGTTATTGAGGTTGTACTTCTACTGCACAATGCTGTTTGCTCACTAGAGAGTGTATGGCATCAGGTAGGTTTTTCATAACTTGTTTTCATAACACTTTATTGCATTAATTTAGGAAACAAATTATAATTAAAAGAGGAAAAATACAATTAATTGAAATTAAAATGTAATTAACCATTATCTACTTTTGCTCATTTCATTTTGGTGGGTGTTGGTATATTTATTCTCAAGATAGTATAATTTTTAAAAGTTACCTGAAAAGGATGCTGTTAGTAGATTTCTTCTTAAAGAAGAATAATTATTTATGTTTAGAAAAGGAGAAAAGCAGTTGAACAGATAGTTTGACTAACAGTACCAGACAATATCAACCATTTTACTTTTCCTATTTTTAGTCTCTTGTTTGGTCAATTTAAAGTTTTCTATCTTTAAGTGTCTGTTTCTCTCAAACCAGTAATAGACTTTTTCTTATTCTCCCTATATTAATAAACAGTTTCCTTTTAAAAAAATTTTTTTTAGGTCCTAAAGATTGTCTTGTTACAAGGTTTAACAGCAGTGAGGCTCTTTTGCATTCATCTTTGCCTTTGTGACATTGTGAAGGTCAAAATCAGTCAGTCTGCAGCACATGTGCTCTTAATAAGGCTGTCTTTCTTGTACTTTCTCACCTTCAGGCACAGCATAAAATTCCTCATGAGTGTCTTCTGTCACAAAGAAATATCTAGACTCAAAAATACCTGAAATGAGGGGTTTGGTGTCTTAGTAGATAAAACCCTTGACCTTTTACCTCAGAGAACATGACTTAAATTCAGACTTTCAGTGTAAACGAAAAGAGATTTCTAGAGTAATATTACCTGTTCAGAATGTTCTAGAGTAAGGCACAAAATATCAGTAACAAAAATCTTCTCAAGACTAAATTTTCTTAAAACCACACTCATCTCCAGAGTACAGGGCTTTGAAATTTGAAATTAGGACTGCTATTTATTTTTGAGTTATTTATTATCAATTCTCCTTTTGTAATTGAGTGTGTTTGCTTTGAGCTCTTGTTAATTTCTTCAGCATCTGGGGAAACTATGAGATCCAAATAAAAATCAAGGCTTCCGTTCATTTTGAAAAGAAAACCAGCATTTCAATAACCAGTATTTGTTAAGTATGTCATTCTTAGAACACTTTCCTTTATTTAAGAAAGGTAGAAAACATATGTTTCTCACAGGAACTAGATATCTGCCTACACATAATGTAAAAGTTGTCCTGTGAGAGAAGATCATATGATTATTATTATTTTTTTTTTGGTGGTACCTGGGTTGTCTTAACTTTGTCTTAGGCTATGTAAATATGAGATGAAAAATAATTAAAGTACTGTGCGTAGTACAACTTATTCAGCACAGTGTGAGAGAATCTATGTGTTAGCATCTGCAGATTATGAAAATCATATAGCAAGGATGACATTTGCATATGCAGTCTGTAGTGGATCTTTGAAAATAGGTCAAACTTCTTTTTACAGGATAATGATAAAGAAGCCTGGAAGAATATGGAAAGATGGATTAAAATGTGCTTGTATAAGCAACAAATATTAAACACATTGTTCTTTGTGACTACATTAAATGCTATTATAGTAACATTATATGTTGACTATAAATAAAATATATTTTATTACAGAATAATGGGTATAAAATTTTATGTGACATATACTTGTGTAAGTAATTGTAAAAATATCAAGGTTCTACATACCTTAAAGTCACAATGAGATTAAAAATATTATCGTCTGCTAGTTTATAAATTCTCCTTTTTCAGAATCAAAAGCTGTAAGGTGTAACTATAAAGATGGGAAATGTTTTTGCTTACCTTTTTTGAGGAGATAATATTATTATATTTATTTAGAAAACCATATGTAGTTGGAAACTGGGAATTTAGTGAATGAGGTAAACAAAAAAATTATAAATAGTTTTGAACGCACAATTTTGTAAGCAACTGATGATTTTAGTGGTCAATAAATTAATAATATTGAAAAATAGTCTCAATTTGTAAGAACAGATTCTTTGAAAGAGTCATTCAGGTAAATGGAAGGTTATATGACACAAACTATTTCAAATCATCCCCAAATAACAATTATTATATTCATTTCTATATTAAGATAACTGACATGTCTTCTTTACTGTGCTTCACTTTGTTGTGCTTTGCAGATAGTGCACTTTTACAAGTTAAGGATTTGTGTCAACTGTGCAAGTGAGTCTACTGGCACTATTTTTCCAATAACATGTGCCTGCTTAGCTTCTTTTTGTCATGTTTCGGTAATTCTCACAATCTTTCAAAGTGTTCATTATTATTATATCTGTTATGGTGATCTTTGATCAGTGATCTTGGATGTTACTATTGTAATTGTTTTGGGAAGCCATGATCTATGCCCATATGAGATAGTGAACTTATTCAATAAATGTTGTGTGCATCTGACAGTTCCACTGTGTGGTCATTCGCTTATCTCTCTTGCTCTCCTCAGTCCTCCCTAATCCCTGAGACATAGCAATGTTGAAATTAGGCCAGTTAATAACCCTACAATTGTTTCAAAGTGTTCAAGTGAAATGAAGAGTTGCACATCTCTCAATTTAAATCAAAAGCTATAAATAATTAAGCTTAGTAAGGAAGACATATCAAAAGCCAAAATAAGCTGAAAGTGAGGTCTCTTGAATCATACAGACAAGTTGTAAATACAAAGGAAAAGTTATTGAAGGAAATTAAAAACGCTACTCAATGAACACATGAATGATATGAAAGTATCAAATGTTAACAAAAATATTTTGTTTAATCTCATTGTGACTTTAAGCTATGTAAAATCTTAACACAAAACAGATTTTTATTCATGTGGAGAACATTTTACTGGTTTGGATAGAAGATCAAATCAACTACAACATTTTCTTATGCCACGTCAAGTCTAGAGCAAGGCCCTAACTCTCTTCAATTCTGTGAAGGCTGAGAGTCAAAATACCGCAGAAGAATGGTTAGAAGCTAAAAGAGGTTGGTCCATGAGGTTTAAGGAAAGAAACCATCTCCATAACATCAAAGTGTTAAGGTGAAGGAGGGAGTGCTGATGTAGAATTTTCAATAAATTATTCAGAAGATCGAGCTAAGATTCCTATGGAAGGTCTTTCCACAAAACAACCAGTTTTCAAGGTAGGTTAAACCACTTTATAAAGGAGGAAGATGCCAGCTAGAGCTTTCATAGTCAAAGAGGGAAAGTCAATGCCTGGCTTCAAAGCTGCACAGGCTGACTCCCTTATTAAAGCTAATGAAGCTTCTCACTTTAAGTTACAGATAACTACTCATTTGCCATTCTGAAAATCTTAGGATCCTTAAGAATTTATGCCAAATCTACTCTGCCTGTGCTCCATAAATGGGACACCACAGCCCAGATGACAGCACATCTGTTAAATAACTGTTTACTGAATGTAAATCCTACCCTTTAGATTCAATTTTCAGAAAGAAAAGTTTCCTTTCAAAATATTACTAAAATTACTGCTCACTGACAAAGCACTTGGTCACACAAGAACTCTGGTAGAGATGTATAGAGAGATTAATATTGTTTTTATATATCTAAGGGGAAGAAGCTGGATCCAAAATTAATATAGAGGGTTTTTCAGGGCCAAGGTTGAGGACAGTTACCTGGACATACTTTCAGGTTGCCTTGGAGAGTACTCCATTTGTCTTCATTTTTTTTTTTTTTTTTTTGAGATGAAGTCTCACTCCGTTGCCCAGGCTGGAGTGTAGGGGCACAATCTCAGCTCACTGCAATCTCTGCCTCCCAGATTCAAGCAATTCTACTGCCTCAGCCTCCTGAGTAGCTGGGATTACAGGCATGTGCCACCATGCCTGGTTAATTTTTGTATTTTTACTAGAGATAGGGTTTCACCATGTTGGTCAGGCTGGTCTTGAACTCCTGACCTCATGATCCACCCACCTCGGCCTCCCAACGTGCTGGGATTACAGGTGTGAGCCACCGCGCCTGGCCTCCATTTATTTTTCTTTCCTTACAACCAGGTTTTTAAAGGCAAAAGAGGACAGGCATGGAGGATTATGCCTGTAATCTTAGCACTTTTGGATGTCAAGGTGAGAGGATTTCTTGAATCCAGATATTTGAGACCAGCCTGGGCATGATGAGAATCCATTTCTACAAAAAAATTAAAAATTAGCTGGATGTGAAGGTGAATTCCTTTAGTCTAAGCTCTTTGGGAGGCTGCAGGAGTTTCACTTGAAACCAGGAGGTTCAGGCTATAGTGAGCTGTGTTTATGCTACTGCATTCCAGACTGGGAAACAAGGCAAAACTCTGTCTCAAAAAAAAAAAAATAAGAAGAAGAAGAAGAAGAAGAAGAAGAAGAAATAAAACATACTTCAAGGTACAAGAAGAAATATGGAGTAGTCTGATGTAAATTTTTTTTGTCAGGAATTCTCATTGGTTTACAGAAATAACATTGATTCTTGAATGACCATACAGTGTTGGGCTATAAAATATGGGTTACGGTATCTGGCATATGGTATTCTTAGTTTAATTTGTAGCTACTTGTAGCATTAACAAGCAGTTTCAAAAGATAATTACATAGCTCAATAGGGGAAGTAGGAGATGGTTGCTGTCTGATTTTAATGCCTCTTTGGGCCTGAAAATTTAAAAGTCTCACATTCCTCAGATAAAAACTATTTATATATATTTTTTTCATTCTCATTTTCATGCCTTCTAACACAGCATTTATTCTGTGGACCACAGTTCAAGAAGTAATTTCAAATTTCAAGTTCTATTATTTAACAAATATATATTTTTAAGGATATAGCTGCCATAGATAGTGATTTCTCCGATGGGAAACTAAATTGAAAACCTTCTGGAACAGATTGACCATTCTAGATAACATTAAGGCATTCATGATTCATGAGAGGAGGTCAAAATATCAACATTAACAAAAATTTCAAAGTTGATTTCACCTCTCATGGATGACCTTGAAAGGTTTAAGATTTCAGTAGAAAGAAGTAATGAAGATGTGGTAGAAATAGCAATAGAATTAGAATTAGAAGTGGAACCTGCGGATATGACTGAATTGTTTCAATACCATGATAAAGCTTTAATGGATGAAGAATTGCTTCTTATGGACAACCAAAGAAATTGATTTCTTGAGATGGAATATGCTTCTGGTGAATATTCTAGAAATATTGTTAAAATAGCATGAAAAGATGTAGAATATAACATAAACGTAGTTTTAAGAGAGCAGTAGGGTTTGAGAGGATTGACCTCAATCTCAGAATATGGGTAAAATGCCCTCAAACAGCATCATATTCTACAGAGAAATCTTTCATGAAAGAAAGAGTCAATCGAGGCAACAAACTTCATTGTAGTTTTATTTTCAGAAATTGCCACAGACACCTCAGCCTTCAGCAAATATCAGCAGCCATAAACATTGAGGTGAGACCCTCCACCACCAAAAAGATTATGACTTGCTGAAGGTGAAGGTGAACATTAGCATTTTGGCAATAAAGTATTTTAAAGTATATACATTGTTTTTGTGAACATAATTGCACTTAACAGACTACAGTATAATGTCAACCTAACAAGCATATGCACTGGGAAACCACAACATTTGTGTGATTGGCTTTACTGCTACATTAGTTGTATTGTGGTAGTATGGAACCAAACCTGTAATATATCTGAGGTATGCCGGTTAGGATTTTCCAAACAAATGGAATCAATAATACAGATATATATATATCTGTATTACACATATGTATATCTGTATACACACATACACACACACACATAAATATGTGTATATATAGTATTATATTGTATTGAGATACATAATATATCTTATCTATTCTATTATATAATATATAGATATAATTCAACTTATATGTTCCATAAAATTATATCATTTGTATATATATGTATATATAGATGCACACATATAATTTATTACAAAGAGTTGAATTAACCCACATAATTCCTATCTAAGAAATTCCAAGATATGCAGTCAGTAAATGGGAGCCGAGGAGTATCAGCAGTGCAGTTCAGTCTGAACACAAAGACCCAAGGACAGAAAGAGTGGATGGTGTAAGTTTCACTTGAGGGCACAGCACTAGTTTCCAAGATTAAAGAGTCAGGTAGGAGGAATTCTTTTTAACTCACCCTTTTTGTTCTATTCAGGTGTTCAACTGATGGCATAAGGCCCACCCACATTAGGGAGGACAGTCTTCTTATATCAATCTACCAATTCAAATGTTTAACAATCTCATAACACAACTAGAATATTTGATGAAAAGTCTGAGTACCCTGTGTGACCCAGTCAAGTTCACAGCAAAAAATTAATCACCACTGGAATTTGGAAGTAAAATGCTCTCTTTACAATTTTCATTGGGTAATTACGAACTGAATTTTACTACAGAAATGATAATTAACTTTTCTCAGATTCAATATCCTATTTCTCAGAGATCTATTTTTCTCCAAAATGTAAGTTCAATATCCATTTAAATATTTTATTTTATTTTATAATTTGGGAAATATTAATGCATATAACCTTTCTCTTTATATGTACAAATACTAAGTAATATCTTTTTTTGTTTTTTTGTTTTTTTTTTTTGAGACAGTTTCACTCTTGTTGCCCAGGCTGGAATGCAATAGCATGATCTTGGCTCACCACAACCTCTGCCTCCAGGGTTCAAGTGATTCTCCTGCCTCCCTGAGTAGCGGGGATTATGGGCATGTGCCACCACACCTGGCTAATTTTGTATTTTCAGTAGAGACAAGGTTTCTCCATGTTGGTCAGGCTGGTCTCAAACTCCCAACCTCAGGTAATCAGCCCTCCTCACCCTCCTCACTCCCAACCTCAGGTAATCATGCTAGGATTACAGGCATGAGCCACAGCACCCAGCCACTAAGTAATACATTAACTTTTTACAAGATTTATTTAACAAACCCAAACAACCCAAATCAGTTATTGCAAATAGAAAAACAGATTATGAAATAGTTCTATCAAAGTGTAAATATATTGTCCGACACCTAATTCTTTTTCTGATATCCCTTTTTAATCTATATAATTATTAATACGTTATAATTTTGTTGTGAGAAAATCTATTGGCCAAGATTTCAGAAGATATTATTCTATTCTTAGCACTCAAATAAATGTTTGATTACGTATAAGTTATATGGTTTGAATTTGTGTCCCCAGCCAAATCTCATGTCTAATTGTAACGTTTAATGTTGGAAGAGGGGCCTGGTGGCAGGTAATTGGATCATGGTGGTGAATTTCTCTGTATTGGTGTTTTCTTTATACCATCAGGGTGAACTACAAATTTTGATTCTGCCCTGAATATTTACTTCCAGATTTTCTCATGGCTGTTTGGATGGATGCCAAAATGCAATGCACACTTTTTCCTTCCAGCATCAAGACACTTCTTCACTCAAATACTAAAAGTGTGCTTGCTACTAACTACTGTCGAGAACTCTGTAAAGTATGAAACCATACTCTACTTTCAAGCTAGTAAGTTAGCCTGCCACAGTTTCATAGTTGCTGATAGAATATTTTCTTCTGTTTACTCTGATGGTTGTTTCATCTACTATACAGTTAAATTAAGTCTCATTTATTTATTTGTTGCATATTCTTTTGGGAATCTTATTTATGAATTTTTTGCCTAGGCTGGTATCCAGAAGATTTTTTCTTAGGTTATCTTCTAGAATTTGCATGGTTTCCTGTCTTAGGTTTAAGTATTTGATCCGTCTTAAGTTGATTTTTGTATAAGGTTAGAGACAAGAATCAGGTATAATTCTTCTACATGTGACCAGCCAATTTTCCTGGCATCATTTATTAAATAGGATGTCCTTTCCTCAATTTATGTCTGTGTATGCTTTACACAACATAAATTGGGGAAACGACATTCTATTTAATAAATATTTTTAATTAAATAAATTATTTGATTTTTTTTATAAATCAGTTGGTTTTAAGTATTTGGCTTTATTTCTGTGTTCTCTATTCTGTTCCATTGGTCTACATTCCTGCTTTTATACCAGTACCATGATGTTCTGATAAATAGCTTTGTACCATAATTTGAAGTTCAGTAATGTGGTGCCTCCATATTTGTCCTATTTGTTCTTTTGTCCTTTTTTTTTTTTTTTTTTTAATAATTGCTCTGGCTATTTAGGCTCTCTTTTATTTCCAAATGAATTTTAGAATTATTTTTTGCTATTATATGAAAAATGATATTGGTATCTTGATAGCAATTGAATGCACTGAATCTGTAGAATGCTTTGGGCTGTACAATAATTTGCGTAATACTGATTCTTCCATAGGATGTGTTTCCACTGGTTTATGTCATCTGTGATTTCTTTCAACAGTATTTTGCAGTTCTCCTGGTAGAGATCTTCAACCTCCCGGGTTAAATATACTGCTAGGTATTCTTGTTGTTGTTGTTTTTGTTGCTAATTTGCAGCATTTGTAAAATGGATTGAGCTTTTAATTTGATGCTCAGGCTGGTCATTGTTGGTGTATAGCACCACTGCTGATTTGTGCACATTGATTTTGAAATCGCAGACTTTACTGAATTTATTTGTTAAATCTAGGCATCCTCTGAAGTAATCTTTAGGGTTTCCTAGCTATACGATCACATCATGGGCAAATAGAGATAATTTGACTTCCAGTTTAGATGCCCATTATTTCTTTCTCTTGCCTGATTACTGTGGATAGGATTTCCAGTTCTATATTGAATAGACGTGGTGAAAAATGGGCATGCTTGTCTTGTTCCAGTTCTCAAGGAGAATGCTTTGACCTTTTCCCCATTCAGTAACATGGGGAAAATTTGGCTTTGGGTTTGCCATATATGGCTTTTATTATTTTGAGATAAGTCCTTTCTATGCCTAATTTATTGAGTGTTTTTATCATAAATTGATGATGAATTTTATTGAATATTTTTCTGCATCAATTGAAGTGCTCCTATGGATTTTATTTTAAATTCTGTTTATGTGATATAACACATCTACTGACTTGCATATGTTAAGCCATCCCTGCAGTCCTTGTATAAAACCTACTTGAACATCATATATTATCTTTTTGATCTGCTGTTAGATTCAGTTAGCTAGAATTTTGTTGAGGACTTTTGCATCTATGTTCAGGGATATTGGTCTGTATTTTTTTTGTTGTTGTTCTGATATCCTTTCCTGATTTTGGTATCAAGGTGATACTAACTTTATGAAATGAGCTGAGAAGGATTCCCTTTTTCTGAATCTTCTCAAATAGTTTCAGTAGAACCAGCACAAATTCTTCTTTTAATATCTGATAGAATTCACCTCTGAATTCATCTGGTTCTAGGCCTTTTTTTCCTTGGAAATTTTAAAATTACTGATTCAATCTCACAGCTTGTTATTCACTATTCACGGTTTCTATTTCTTTCTGAATTCACCTAGGAGGGTTGTATGTTTGCAGAAATTTATCCATTTTCTCTAGATTTTCTAGTTTGTGTGCATAGACGTGTTCATAATAGTGTCAAATGACCTTCTGCATTTCTGTATTGTAAGATGTAATGTCTCTAGTTTCATTTCTAATTGAATTTATTTGAATCTTCTCTTCTTTTCTTGGTTAATCTAGCTAATGGTCTATCAATTTTTTCTATCTTTTCAAGGAACCATCTTTTGTGCCATTGATTTTTACATTTTTTTGTTTCAATTTAATTTATTTCTCCTCCTTGTAATTTATTTTCTTCTTCTAGCTGCGGGTTTAGTTTTTTCTTGTTTCTCTAGTGTCTTCAGTTGTGACATTAAGTTGTAAATTTGTGATAATTTTTATCACTATTATTATTCATTTTAATGAACTTTTTATTTTCATCCTGAAGTCATCATTAACCCCAAAATCATTCAAGAGCAAACTGCTTAATTTCCATATACTTGTAAAGGTTTGAGGGCTTCTCTTGTAGTTGATTCCCATTTCATTCCACTGTAGTCTGAGAAGATACTTGGTATTATTTTGATATTTTAAAATTTATTTTCACTTGTATTGTGGTCTTTCATATAGTCTCTCTTGGAGAATGTTCCATATGCTGATGAGAAGGTTATATATTCTCTACTTCTTGGGGAAAATGTCCTGCAAATTCATTTTTAGATGAATTTCTTCTAGGATTCATTTCTTCCAGGTTATAGTTCTGGTTTCTGTTTACCTGGCATATCTTTTTCTATCCCTTTACTTTGAGTTTATATGCATCCTAACATGTTAGGTGAATCTCTCGAAGACAGTAGATATTTGGCTCATGATTTTTTTTTTAATCCCTTCTGCCAATCTGTATCCTTTATGAGGAGCATTTAGGCCATTCATATTCAACATTAATACTGAGATTTTAGGAACTGTTCCAGTCATTATGTTAGTTGTTACCGTGCTACTCTGGATTCTTCACTGTGTTATTATTTTTAGTGTCTGTGAGTTTTATGCTTTCAAGATGGTCTATATTAGTGCATACTATTTGCTTCAAGATTTAGAACTCCCTTTAGCATTTCTTTAGGGCTGCTGTAGTAGTGATAAATTGCCTAATCATTTTTGTGTATGTGTTGTTGGAAAATGCCTCTATTTTTTCTTCATGTCTTTTTAACTAAGAGTTATTCTGTTTAAGGAGGCTAAAGATAGGAACCTGGCCTCTTCTGGCTTGCTAAGTGTTTTGGTAAAAAGTCTGCTGTTAGTCTCATAGGTTTTCCTTTATAGATTGCCTGTTGTTTTTTTTCTCACTGCTCTCAGTGTACTTTTTTCCACACTCACTTTAGATAGTCTGATGACTGTATTCCTTTCTAAAGTCCTTTTTGTGATTAATCTCCCAGGAGTACTTTGAGCTTCTTGTATTTGTTTATGTAAATATCTAGCAAGGCCAGGGAAGTTTTCCTTAATTCTTCCCTCAAATACCAGTTTTTTTTAGGCCTGGTCATTTTACATAATCCTGTGTTTTTTGGAGATTTTGTTTTGTTTCTCTCTCTCTGTTTTTTTTCTTTTCTTTTCTTTTCTTTTTGAGACAGTTTTGCTCTGTCTCCCAGGCTGGAGTGCAATGACTTGATCTTGGCTCACTGCAACCTTCACCTCCCAGGTTCAAGCCATTCTCCTGCCTCAGCCTCCTGAGTAGCTGGGATTGCACACCATCACGCCCGATTCATTTTTGTATTTTTAGTAGAGACAGGGTTTCACTATATTGGTCAGGCTGGTCTCAAACTCTTGAACTTGTGATCTGCCTGCCTCGACTTCTCAAAGTGCTGGGATTACAGGTGTGAGCCACCAGGCCTGGCCTGTTTCTTTTTATTCTTTAATTTTGTCTAATTGGGTGGATTCAAAACCTTCTTTTTGAGCTCAGAAATTCTTTCTTATACTTTTTCTAGTCGATTGTTAAAAGTTTTCATGGCATTTTAAAATTTCCTGAATGTGTCTTTCATATAAGAAGTTCTTATTGGCTTTTCTTTAAAGTATTTATGTATTTCAAAAATTTTTCATTCATATCCTGAATTTTTTTTTAATTTACTTATTTGTTTTTCAACTTTCTCTGGTATCTCTTGGGGTAGCTTAATAGTAAATCTTTTGAATTTTTTTCTGGTATTTCAAATATTTTATCTTGGTTTGAATCCATTGCTGGAGAGTTAGTCTGATCTTTTAAAGAAGATGTTATAGATCTTTTAGAGAAGGTGTTATAGAACCTTGTTAGGTCATATTACCAGGATTATGTTTCTAATTTGGTAGACTGTTTTGTCTAATTATCCTTTAATTTATTAATGGTTTGACATTTTTTAAAAATTTCTTCTTCCCCCCATTAAAAATGTGTCTTCACTGTTTATAGTTTATGGTAGCCTACCTAATTTGGCTCTTGGTGCTTTCAGGGGTGAAGTCTTCATATGGGTTCTTTGGTTGTAGTGTCTTTGTATGATGATTTTCTCAGACACTGGTTGTAACAATGTGCTCGGTGTGTCAGAAAGTTTGCTCTCTCCTTTGGGGTTCGAGTGGCAGAAGTCTTCTGAAGCTTACCTCATTCCCCCATGTTGGGCATTATTTATCTATTTGTTTAGCCTTTTACTGACTGAGTTGAATATTTCAGGCTTTGGGGCAGTAGGGAAAATGTTCCTGGGTAGAAACCAGTTGTAGCTAAAGTAGGTAGTAAATGCAATACCCATTGGTGGGCAGAGGTCACAGACTTGATAAAGCAGAGATGGCTGGAAGTTTTCAGTGAAACACATTGAGGTTTTATCAGGGAGAAGACTAAAAGCTGCCTCTGCTCCTCTGTCAGGTTAGCCGGAAGAAGATTTACCTCCCACATTCCCAGGGCATTCCTGACCAAGTGTTCTGTGTCTCTGGCTATTTGGATCACAGAGGCTCTTCTTTTTTATTTTACTTTTTCATTTTTTTCCTGCAGGAATGTTGAATGTTGATCTTCCAAGTAGAGAGAAATTGTGACTTTACCTCCTTTGTTGTTGTTGTTGTTGTTGTTGTTGTTGTTGTTGTTGTTGTTGAGATGGAGCCTTGCTCTGTAACCCAGGCTGGAGTGCAGTGGTATGATCTCAGCTCACTGAAACTTCTGCCTCTGGGTTTCAAGTGATTCTCCTGCCTCAGCCTCCCAACTTGCTGGGATTACAGGCACCTACCAGAACGCCTGGCTAATTTTTTATTTTTTTGGTAGAGATAGGATTTCACTATGTTAGCCAAGCTGGTCTCCAACTCCTGACATCAGACAGTCTACCTGCCTCAGCCTCCCAAAGTGCTGGGATTACAGGCATGAGCCACCATACACAGCACATGACTGCCTCTTGTGCAAACCTGAACCTGCAGGTTACTCCACCTGTGAGGATACAGTCACCCTGAAGTGCTTCAGAAAGGCTGTCTGTAGGTGCCCCCAGACTGAGCTCCCATGGGGGATGCCCCAGTTGGTTTTGCAGTGGTGGATGAGGCGAGGAAAGGAGTCCCTTTCTCCAAGACCCTTCATGAGCACCAGGTGTGCCTCTCTGCTGAGATAAAGCTGCAGACCTTCCCTGTTGAACCCAGCACTGCAACTGTGCCTCTGCCGAAGGAAACTTCCCACCACTGGTAAGATCTAGGACACAGGCCTGCTGTCTGGGTTCTTTTGTCCCATGGAGTGTTCCCTTGATGTGATTCACTCTCTCTTTCCATGGAAGTAGTAGTTCCTGAAAACCCAACTACTGTGAATGCCATTGCTCCTCTGGCTACAGCTATACGCTGATGTTGGGGAATGTCAATAAGGGATCCATTTATGTGACTTATCCTCAAGGCTCCCACAAGTATGTACCATCTCCTGCTGTGATGAGGGTGGCAAGGGAGTAACATAGACTATGTGAGATAGTGTTATAAACAGGCTTAGCATGTTAGCTTTCTCAAATTTCCAGTTGTAGTAGTAATAAACTGGTTATTTGGACAGACTTAGGACCTCCTGGTTAGCCAGGATGGTGCAGGCACTGGTAACACACAAGTTTTATCCTTCCTAGGCACAATGTTATACTACCTGTAGATTCTGTAATGGACTCTTGTCAGTTGGCCTCCTGCCAGGAGGTGGCACTTCCAAAAGAGTGCCAGCTGCAGTAGTAGTGGTGGGATTTGTGCTTTCCTTATGTTAGCCAGGTTAGGTACTGTTTCTCAGACAATGGGCCAGACCACAGTGCTTTCAAAATTTCTGTCCATTGTGTTAAGCTACCAGCATGAGTGAAAGCTAAAAGCCAGGTGGGGTTGTGTCAGGCAGGTCCAAGCTCTGTCTTCTCACAGGCAGGACAAGCAGAGGCTCTGGTGGGAGTCAGAGGGTGGTTCTCTGGTTACTGAGGTAATGTTCCAGTGAGGATGGCAGCAGCCTCTGCTGCACAGAAGAATTCATGCAGGGAGTGAGGAGTAGCAGGTGGTGGTAAGCTTCACCCAAATTTCATACACCTGGCAAAGCAGGTCCCTCATCTGGAGTGTTCACTAGCAGGATTTAGCTAAATTCCAGGCAGTCAACAGTCAGAACTCAAGGCTTCCTCAGGCCATACGCCTTCCTCATGGTAACAGGAACCCCAGCTTTCAGGCTTTGACCCTCCTTGTTCTCCCACTCAATGAGGATGCAGCACACTTGCGACATGTTTTCTAGTTCTGGGCAAGAGAGTTCATCCTCACTTGAGATTATGTTGTACATTTTAGTTGTGAGCTTCTTTCAATGTTCAACCACTGCCTGAGTTTGCTAACAGTGTTTATAAGGTCCCCTATGATGTAGACCAGGAATGGCTTCCCTTGGTCCATGCTGGAGACTGGTGATGCATGCAAGGCTCCTTCTGCTGCTGTTCCTACTTTTATATTCCCTATTACTCCATATTTCAGCATTGGGTTCCAACATTTGGTAGGGTTAAGGCCTTCCCCCATGGGCTGGATTGCCAGGTTCCCTGATGGGGTCTTATACCCTGGAGGCAGTCTCTCCCATTCTTGCACTCTGGAGACTTACAGTTTTTCTCCTGGCTCACAGTGAAGACAGGATGCAGCCTGTCACTTCTTTCAAAGGTTCTCTGGTTTCTTTCAGTTTTCCTGTTAAGTTTCTGTATTGCTTGGAAAAAAGTTTACAGTATGAATCTCTACTTAACTATTTTGTCTTCCAAGTGAGAGAGACATGTTAACAATGACTCCAATCACCATATTAGAAAAAAAAAGACTGATATTAAAAATTTTATTGTATAAGTTAGCAGTCTACTAATATAAAATATAATAATATAGTTTAATTAAGCGAGTTTAAATGCTTCTGTATGTTGACATTTTTTTTCATATATGTGAATGAGAAAGATATTCTTCTTTCCAGTTAATGGATTTAGATAATAATAATCCAGTAGAATAAAATATTAGTTATATTTAACTAGACTTATACAATTTTGATTATTTTTCTCTTTGTATTATAGTTCTGTTTTGTTTTTCATACCCAATATTGAGAAAGAGATAAATTTTTTATCTCTTAACTGGCTTATTGTTTATGACATTTTTTCCTTCTGCCTTTTAAATTCTCTGTTACAACAGGGCAAGTGTATTTTTAAAAACCACATATATGAGATCCTCTGAAGCTAAAATTAACCTAAGTGAGGTATTAGTAATAAGAAGCACTTGAGTGAATTATAAAAAGTAGAGGTGATGGAGAGGCCTTCTTCCCATGGCTGTGAAAAGTGGCAAGCAACCTCTGAGGATACAGTTTTTTGTGGTTATCAGACTTCACATTCCAGGACTTGGTTCAAATTCATGACTTTCAGGCAGCTGTGCTGAGAGAAGTGGTAGTAGTAGTGATGACAGTTGCTTTATGACCTTTGGATTTCAGGTATGGTAGACATATCTTGAAACTAATAGTTGCACATTAGTCCACAGATTTCAATTCCTTCTATTCCACTCATTGTGTTGTAGAAACCTTACTATCTATATTAAATAATTAAGACTTATTTCTGTTTCTCTTACTGATCCTGAACTGTTGAAAACATCAAGTATAGCATCACTTCCTTCATTTATACCTAAGATATAGCCTCCTGATGAAAGAATAAAACTTTCAATTAACTGGTCAGAATTAAATTTAAACATTTTTTTCAAATAATGTTTATCTTCACTTTGTGTTGAAAGAATTAATTATTGGTACTGTAATCAATTTCTGTACTGAGGAAGAGTCTCAAGGGAGTCTTGTATTGAGAAATGTGATTAAGTAATTAGTATTATAAAGAATACAAAAGCTAGAATATAAAATCTGTTTCCCTGTATATATATTCAGTTAAGTTTGACTAAAATGTATCTTCCCCTCTCTAGGCCTCATTTTATCAAATGTAAACATTATACTTAATAGTCAATACTCATATTTATGGCTAATTCTAGTATTTCATATATGACTAGCTTCTAGTTGAGAAATATAAAGCTAGACCAGCTTGAAATCAAATAGATTACACATTCATGTAACAGTTGGACAAAGGAGACATTTATCTTATGCTTATTTTACTTCTACCAAGCACTGCTCCATGACCATTACAATGTAGATGAACTATCATAACATTTGTGATAGAAGACTGTTGTATCATAATCAAATAATAAAATCAACATTAATTAAACAATGGCTTTAAAATTGTTTAACAACTGAAAACATTATATAAAGATAGTGACATTCTGGTACAGACAAAATCAAAATTTGTAAAACTCATAAAGAAATATTCAGAAGATTTGATATTATTTGTAGTATGGATATGAAAAAGGAAGGTTAACATTTAGAAGATTTAGTGAGTATAGATTGAAAATCACTGGCTGAGTTAAAAGAGCATACACATAGCCATCTATAGATCTGAATTACAGTTTAACCTGTAGCAATTAATTCGCTGTTTAACTTTGGGAATGTCAGGCCTTCTGAATCTAAATTTCTTCTTGTAAAAGTAATACTGTTAAAATAATCTTGCAGGGGTTTTGTGATGTCATATTTAAAAAATTACATTGGCATATTCTACAACCAATAAAGTAAAAATTAAAATGATGTGATTTTATGTACATTGTGATAGATTATTTAAACTATTCAGCTAGGCTTTACTGTTATGACAATTTCTATTCTGAGGTCTTTTCTACATAGTCTCTTATCATTTTTACCAGTTTGTTTATAACTATTAATGCCATAGTTGTGTTGCATTTAGTTGCATTAGTATGGGAGAGGTTAAATATAGCTATGGTCTTAACCTGCCACATTGGAATTGGAAAGAAAATGACAAATAAATCTTGACCTAAGAGTTATGTAGGAGTAGGCAATAGCTGAGGAAAGAGCAAATATGCAAAGAAAAAGTTCAGAAATGCTTCCCCTTAGGAGACAGAATAGAAGTAAAAATGTGGTTAACATCAAGGGAGAATGAAAGGAATTATATTAAGTTTTTATTGCTGCATAACAAATTGCCATGAAATTAGTGGCTTTAAACAACATGTATTTTATCGTCTCACAGTTTCTTCTGATCAAGAGTTGGGAATGGGTTAGCTTAGTTATTTATTTTAGCATCACTTCAGGCTGTAGTAAATTTGTCAGCCAGGTTGCATTCTCATCTATGGGCTCAACAAGAGGATAATCCACTTCCACACTCATTCATATTGCTAAAAGAAATGTAGGCTTTTGTTGGCTGTTGGTCAGAGGTGGTCCTTATTTTCTAGAGACACCCTACATTCCCAACAGGGAGTAGCCACCATAAACAGTTCACACCTATTTATATGTACATAAACTACTTAGTTAATACTTATGAGATAACCATTCAATTAGATACTTTACAGTGTTACTTTATATGTGTTATTCATTTAATTCTCACTGCAACAAATATGATTTAAGATTGTTGTTTATTTGAACACATTAATAAACTTAGGCTCAAGATACTAAAATTAACAAACCCCAAACCAAAGCTTGTGGTGAGTGAAAGACTATGGCTTTAAACCCACATGCTTCTTTCCATGGCTTATTCTTGTAACCAATGTGTGACACTACTCAACTACGCCTACAAGTAAACAATTGACAATCCTTTTCATAAAATTGATTTATTTAATAAATATGCACAAAAACCTCTATAGCAACTTTTAGAATTTATATTGAATTCAGTTTGTGTGAAAAACAGAGATGGCATCAAAACACCATTCTAAATTCTACTCTATCTCATCTCACATCACCTGTAAGCATCTATCTACTATTATTCTTGCCACCACAATGAGAAGGTTTGGGACATATATTTTGTTCACAGAACCACTAGTATATGTGCCTTCACTCTATCAACACTGTTAATCGTCTCCAGTGGCTAGGCTCTGCTATTAAATTTTGTAAGAAAATCTGGAATCAACTTAAAAAAAAAGAAGGTATATAAAAAAAAATAAAGGTGAAAAAAAGCTTTTTGAACACCAGAAACTCAAGTACTGTGCATAAACACTACAATACTGTGTCTAAAATCTAGGTTACCTTATCTATACCCTTAATGTTACAATTTCTTGAAAACCTGGCTTTTAAATTTCTAAAATTTTGCTTTCTTTGATGTTAGACTCCCAACCATGACCTTTGTCTTACCTTATGGCAGGTAAATTCAATAGTAAAATACAAATGTGATATTGTTATTATACTTGCCTTTTGTTGAAAATTTGGGGGAATATAAAGTTTCTGATAATGATATTTCATAAAAAGTGGTACATCATTCTAAGTTTATGAGTGCAGAAAACAGACTGATGTTAGTAGAAGAGAAATGCTAGTATAAGAGTTAATATAAGAGTCTTTGGGGGCAGTTTAACTATCTTCATTCCTGAGCAACTATTCTTAAATATTGCTTCTATTACTGCTGAAAAGGAAAAAAATCTCTCCTTCTGTGCTTGAATATAATCTCTGGTGGAAGCTACACAGATATTCATGTGAAAATTTATTTTGAATCATTTTATTTATAGAATGCATAAAAACATTTACTAGTCAAATCATTATTCCATTTATCCTATTAAGAATGCCACATGTTCTTTGAAAGAAAAATAATCAACTATAATGTTTAAATTTGATGCTAATTATTAAAAATATGACAAGAATATTGGTTCACAGAAACACGAAAAAAAATCTTAAAGCAATAACAGATATTTTTCTTTCTTCACATATTGCCTCATTATGCATATAAAATTTATAATAAATAACTGTAATTAATAACAGTTATTTTTGAATCTGCAGTTTTTCAAAAGCTTTATAAAGTGCTTTATACTATATCTACAAATATATCTTTTAGAAGCCAACAAATATTGTTTGAATGCCAAACTATATATATTAAAAAGCAAATATCTGAAACACAGTTTTTTCAAATTTTGTTGTTGTTAATTGCCTGTATGCTAGTTTCAGTGGAGTTTCATATGGGATATTTTCTTACCTTATTCAAATCTTTGTTGTATAATTAAATATCACAGATGTTTTTGTAGTATGCATACACATATACATTTTAAATTTTAATTGTGTAATTATTTATAATATATACAAATATTTATAGCTTATATATGTTTATAGTATTTTTATAATAAGGGAAATACTGCAATTTTAACAATGCTTGTGGTTAAGTATAAAACATTTTCTATAACATTCTAGTAATATTCGAAGCAAGCTACAAATATTGAGCAAAATGGAAATTGTCTAAAAAATATACTGACCACTTTAAAAGCATGTTCAGATACATCTTCTTACCATCCTAATAAATATGGAAGTTTGCCCAATGTGACTGGGCTTTAATGATTGCCCAGTGAGAAGCTTTGTGAAGTACAAGCCAGCTTGCAGATCACTAGTGGCAGCTACAGTATGGATCCAAAAAGCAAATATAACGATAAAGAACTGTGTGTTATGTATTTATGTCTGTATGTAAATGTATACTGCGTGTGTAGGTGTGTATTTACACACATATCTATGGGTACACTGTGGATGTATATAATACATACATTTACTTGACAAATTCAAAATAAGGGATTGACAAGAAATTGTGATATTACATTTGAAAACTAAATGTGAACTTTAAGTCTATATGTATTGTCTTTCAATATTCATACTATATGAAATGTAAATTAGAAACCATTTAACATGCAGGAATTATTTGATTATAATAGATACCTAGGTTTTATAAAAGCTTTCATTGTCAGTACATAAACTATTTCTCTGAATCAAAGTACTTTTTAAGTATGTAATCACTAAAATAGAACAAGAGAAATTATCTGGTTCAAATGTCCTGGTGCAGAAAACAATGTGCCATTGATAGATAAATCAATATGTTAAAAACCAACCAACTTAAAAATGAGGAATCAATAGTTCAACTCTTTTTCATCCTATAACAAATGCTCCATTGTGAAAAACTAGGAATTTCATACATTAAAAAATAAGTATATTACTTCTCAAATTAGATTTGACTTATTATTTAATTGTACGTTCACTAATATGTAAGAAAAACAAATAGCATGTTAATAAAAAGGTAAATGTTGAAAAATTATATTTATACTAAGTTTGATGAATTTGAAAATATTAATTTTAAGAATTAAATCGGACATACTATGATAATTTGCTTAGTCTTAATTCATTGAAGTAATTTTTGAATAAACTTGCATTTTTAATTTTCATGATGCTATTTACATCAATGAAATGAGTATGCGTTTAAAGAACCAAAAGGTCATAGATATGTTGTGTTGCCTCCGAGGCCTCAATGATTAAAATTTGATAGGATTTTCCTCATAAGATGTTTGCTTTCCCAGTGAATAGAAAGGATGCTTAGCAAGGAAAATAGGTCCCACTTCTACACTCAGGAATTACTTCTATTCTTTGCATTTTTAAATGGATATACCCCAGACTTCAGCTCCTCTACCGTGAATGAGCATGATCTCTCCAGGTGCCACCTTCCAGTCAGCCCAAGGCAAAACACTAAAGAGGACAAAGTACTCAAGTTTTCTATCTTTCTTTTTTACTGTCATCTAAGGTTCAATCCTGGCTTCCTAAGGTCCTAGTGCCATGCTCTACCCTCATCTGCCCTGCTTGAGCACTGAACTGACCTTCATAGAACAGTGAGCCCAAAGCCGGGGGTCGGAAGCCTTGGCCATGTCACTAGCTGGTTTGTTATATATTACATGTGTAATTGGCTTCTCTCTGTGAAGTGGAAATAATACCTACTTTACTAGGACATGATAAGGACTGCCATTATATATGTGGAAACATGCCTGAAAGCTGTAAAGCACAAAATAAATATAAATATTTAAACACCCTGAAATAACTTATGTAAAATGTCTGGTTCAATAGATATGAATTTGCCAGAAAATTATTTTTAATAAATGTTACTTTCAATTCCCCCTCTTTGTTATTGTCTCAGCTAGTGCTGAAGGACCCACTATCTCTCTCTCACACACACATGCATACACACAAACCCCCTGGGCTGGTAAGGTCAGTATATTCCCATATCCTATCATAAAGCTCATCACAAGTTATTTGTAATTACTTATTTATTGCCTTCCTTATATATGGTAAGTTCTATGAAACCAAGGACTATGTTATTTGGCCTACTTTTGCTTTTCCAGGACCTGGCATTTTGAAAGCACTCATTGAATGAGTGAATCAATAAATGAGTGAACACATAGACACACACACACAGACATACACACACACACACACACACAAGCGCACGTGTGCAAATTTACTCACATATCACTCCAAAGCCTTCTCTCACTCCTTTTTGTCATGAAATTCTCCTCTATGGAGACAAATTATTTCACTGCAAATTGCAGATAATTAATATTCCCAGAGCAGGTTTGTTTAACAACTGAATTTCACAGTAAAATATAAATATTTTTTAGAAAAGATGCTTTATAAGAATCAATGCTGATAAGAAGAGACCAAAAGAGGAAAAGGGCTAAGGGGAGAGAAGGCACTAACAGCCCTGGACAAGACAGTAAAATCCATGCTCACCTTGACAATTTGACTAAACTCTAGCCTACCTCTTTTCTGAAAAGTTTCTGCCATTTGTTCTTGTCGGCTCCCTAGTTAGGCTTCACTAAGTGCTGGTGGAGGATCTGAGTCAGCAACAAATAAGTCAGTGAAGAGAACTATCCCGTGAGTGTCATGCTTTAGAGATACTGTAGAAACAATTTGTGTGAAAATGTTCCAAATCACTAAGGGCACATTCGTATGCATTGTACCCTAGGGGCTTGTCTCAGTAGTCCTCGGAATCCAAAGCTAATTGAAGAATCATAGATTTTGGAATTAGGTATACTTGGAATTGCATCTCAGCTCAGCCAATTAGAAGTTCTATGACCTTGGGCAGGTAACTTAATCTCCTTAGGTTCTGTTTCTTAAACTGTAAAATGGAAATAATTATGCCTATATGGAAAGAGCCTGACACAAGTAAATATAAATACATGAAATAGTTTTCATTCATTAAGTGTGGAACTTGTGGAAAATTCTAGCAAATAATAGTCTTGTAAATAAAATTGTTCTTAGTGAGGAGTGAGTTCACTCTATGATGAAAAAATTAATGAAGTTATTTTATGTTGACATAGCCTTTTGAAGTTTGTGAAGTACTTTCCCTTGACTCTTCCTCATCTAAGTTGGTATTACTCTGTGAAAAAAGGAACAAGTTGTATTTTCTCAATTATGCAGAAGTAACTGAAATTAGATTATGTGCCTTGGCTAAAGTTGCAGAAGTAAATCATAGGAATAGGGAAGCTGGGGCTGGTGCTGAGAGTTGCAAATTAAAGAATTTTGATCCAAGATAATTCATTATTTTTTCCAGTAAAGGCCAGTTTCTTTAATGACTTTCCAAATCTCTTTCAGTTCCCCAGTAGATGACCTCGATGCTTTCTTCCCAGATAGATAGATAGATAGATAGGTAAGTAGGTAGGTAGGTAGGCAGATAGATAGATAGATAGATAGATAGATAGATAGATAGATAGATAGAAAGAATAGATCTGTTAATACTTCGATTTGGTCTTAAGTGAGGGAGAGTGAGAAGAGAAATTTCAGGAAAAGCTGGAGATGTTGACTCATGCCTGTAATCCCAGCACTTTGGGAGGCCAATGCAGGAGGATTACTTGAGGCCAGGAGTTCAAGAGTAGCCTGAACAATAGAGCAAGATCCCATATCTACATTAATAATAATAATTTAAAATTATCTGAGCATGGTGGTATGCACCTATAGTCCTAGCTACTCAGGAGGTTGAGTCAAGAGGTCACTTGAGCCCAGGTGTTCAAGGCTGCAGTGAGCTATGATCACTCCACTGCACTCCAGCCTGGGAAACAGAGCAAGACCCTGTCTCCAAAAAACAAATAAATAAAAGAAAAGAAATTGCCAGAAGGGTTTAAAATAAATTACCCTAATGAAAGAGCTTCTATTCTTCCTTGTTCTACCAGATGTAATTAAAAACTTATTTTTTCTTTCTTTCTGTCACCTCTTTTCTCTTCATTTCTTTCTCTTATTACAAGACTCTCGGTCAGTGTTAGAGTCTTTGCTAGCTCTTAAAGTATATGTTTTACCACTTTTTTCTTTGTGCCCTCTTGTAAACAGGCAAAAAAAAAAAAAATCCCAAAAAACTCAAAACCCTACAAATGTGTTTATGGTTGAGGTGGACTCTTTTGAAGGGGAAAAGGGTGAGGCACATTGAGGAAAAATAGATTTAAGTGAGAAAAGGTTAAGATTAGGTAAAAAGGAAGGAATTGCTAATTTCGTTAGCTGTCTCCAGTTTTCTGCCTTAAAAGAAAACATTCCATTAAGGAATAGGTCCCATTCCAAGTATCACTCTGACTTTTTAAATCTTAGCATAATAGAATTGGGAGACGTTTAATCTCCTTCCTTCTCACTATCCCCAAAACTCTAATTTTACACATGAGAAAATGAAAGCTAGAAAGGTGATATGACAGGCAAAGTTGCGAAGAAGTTAAGGGAGCCACAGTTTTTCTTTTGCATCATGCATTCCTAATTCTTGGCCTCAAATAGTGCCAAGGAAAGAAGTTTAACAAACCAAATGTTAGTAAAATCACAGTTAGAAAATTTCATGAGAGGATTTGAATTCTTCACATCAATTAAAAATAAATATGAGTTATTTGGTGTGCAGCCATGATCTTGCTTTATGCAAAGATTAGATGTTGCTATTTTTTAAAAATGCACTTTTGCCAAATTCAGACCTCTTTCAAAACTTACGTGTTCACTTTTAAATCAAACCCAAATTATGTAATTCTCAAAGTTGTACATGGAAAAACCCCATTTTCTTCAAGTGAGTCAGCTGTCTGAAAGATTATTCATAAAGTTTCCAGGACTGAAATAATAAATTGTTTGGTTTAATTTTACAGCTACATGGCAAACTGAGAAATTAAATTGCAAAATTTCTCTGAGCTAATTTAAAATTTTTAAAACTAACCTACAACTGACATAAACATAATCCCCTTAGTTCCAAGGCAGTATGTAGTCTTTCCAGTTAATTCACAAATAGATATTCTTGTTTTAAAAAGGCAATGCAGTTACACGCAAAAGAACTGAGCAGATAATAGTGGCCAGAACCTGAAAATTTATGTGTTCCCTGGGAAAGTCAGTCTTTGGATTATCAAGTGCAGCTGTTGGTGCTGGTAGAAATATAACATAGTAGAGTATAACATTCAGGACAGCATTTAGAATCAGGAGATCCAATAAACGTTAAGGGGGTGACTCTCTGACTTGTCAGAAATTCCAGACAGGCAGGTGGGAAGGGAGCCCCAGGCAAATCTGTATACAAGTAACAGAGCCCTAGACATTAGAAAGAGGCAAACTGAAGTCCTTGTGGAAGAATATTCTAGAGGAGCAAGTTCCAAGGCTGGGATTCAGACAAGAAAGCAAGAGTAGAGTAAATGCAAGAAGAGAACCATGACTGAGGAATAAGGCAGAAGGCCAATTATTCTACTTGATCTACAAGGTCAGGGTCAAACTAGCAGCAGATGTGATTTGATCCTGTGTCCCCAAATAGAAGGTTTTATACGCTCTAAACCCTTTCATGCATGGTCAAATTCCCAGTTCTAGATCCTGGCTCAGCCTGCCTGCCAAGTGAGTTAGCTAGAGAAGAGGGGGTTGGGGCTGTACAGAGGCAAAACCAAGTAAGAATTCTGTAATTTTTCCACAGTTACTGAAACATTGAAGGAGTAAAAGCCTTACACGCCTAACACTTCCACTAGCATTTGATACTATATGCCAAGGATAGCTCATACAATATTTGGTATTCTCCTCTACCTGAGAATTTAGCATTCTACCTGAAATACATGTGATCTTAAGAAGCAACAGTTTTAGTT
The DNA here is from genome assembly GCA_963574635.1 of Cheracebus regulus. Classification (NCBI taxonomy): domain Eukaryota; kingdom Metazoa; phylum Chordata; class Mammalia; order Primates; family Pitheciidae; genus Cheracebus; species Cheracebus regulus. The sequence continues at coordinate 132,006 of CAUYQU010023146.1, forward strand.
TTGTTACACAACATGATAATACTGTATATAGGAAAGAACATGCAACTGAATCTCCAAAGGCAAGCTTTGTGTCATGGGCCTGCTGGGACTGACTGTAGCTTCTCTGCCACCACCCAGCTTTGCTTTTGTCATATGTCATCTGGCAGGATGAACTCACTAGTTCCTTTCAGCTCCAGCTTTCTAATTTTTATTTCAAAACTTCAAGGCATGAACACTACTGAAGTACCCAAGGATTTTCTTCTAGAAAGTTCCAACGGCATTTATAACATTGAATTCTTAAATGAAAACCAAAAAAAAAAAAGAAAAACTCTTTTGGCTCTACTCTAAGTGGCTTCAGAAAGTCATTACAGTCTATTAAGTAAATAACTTATTTCAAGTGCACTTACACAACTGTATTAAGAGACCATAAAAAGGAATTATTACAGTCCTTTTGAGCGAACTATTTACCAGGTATATGATTGAGTTTTTGTTCTTCTGGTTTTTCTTTGCAAAAAAGAAGAAATTAATACTTTAAAAAATGCTGAAGTTAACAAAACTATTAAAGCCCTAAAATAATGAGTTGGGACAGGCTTGTCTGTCAGCGTGAAGAATGGCTAGTGAAAAGTGAGAATGTATAGCCCAAGCTTTCCCAAGCAGTCACATTTGCATTATATTAAACATTTATGTTTATTACTCTTCAGTGTACAGTATGTGCTTTCCAGCATCCAATGAAAAACATAAACATCCATACCTTAGAGATGCAAAATACACCTGAGTTGTATAAATTTATTCAATGGGTAGTCAGTGAATTATGTGATTTAGATAATTAAATACTAATATTTAATACAAATTTCAAACTCTAAAAAATTACACACTTAAGAGTAAAAGATTTGATGATAATTTGAATTAAGAATCATAATTTGAAATTTGCTCATTCTGTTCTTTTTATAACATATTTGTGATTTTTATAGCAACCTGTCCTCACAGGCAGTTTTTTCCTGGTAACTATATGCTACAATGTCCTTGCAAAGGTATTAAACTATGTTTCAAATATCTGCATTTCCCTTAAAAATTTGAAAATTAGAAGCTCCCCGCCAATTGAATATATAATAATATTTTGTAAAGCAGTCAAGCATACCATATTGAATATAACAACGTATTGGATAAATTTTCCAAAGCAGTACCTAGAATAATTTTGTTATTCTTAACTTAGATGTATGCAACATAAACACACACAAAAAGTGGTCAAAATATTTTTGCCTGCCTGGTGGACAGATTCTTTAAGATATGTATTATTTTAATATACATATATATTATTTTTTTCTAAAGAAAGTAATAATAATGTTCTCTACAGATATATTCAAATAATACATATCAAGAATCTGTAAAACATGTAATTAATAAAATCTTTGTAAATTTCCAAGCAATGTAATTGCATATCTTGCTATTTTCTAAGGTACTTCAGCTTAAATCTTTATGCCTGATCTTCACTTATATTTTAATTATGCTATTAGTATTACGTTTATTACATCAACGTTTTTATTCATTTTTGTATTTCTTTCATCAGGAAATGTTTAATAGTTTCTCTTCTTCAGCTCTGGAGTGGTTAGATACTGTCATATTAAAGAAGAATGAGCTACTATTCTTACACTTGAGGGTCTCACACCCAGTCACAGCTTGATTTTGTAACTCCTCCATCTCTTATCATAATTTTTCTTTTGACTTTTCAACAATTGATCTTATTTAAATTTTTAATTTAATTGGCATAAAGTTTTTCCCTCACATTTCACAGCACTTCCTGAGGAAATTTGTTTTAGGGTATATTGAGATCAAGTGTAAAAATTATTAGGCAGTATTTGTAATTTCATGACAATTTTTTACAGAATCCAAAGTCATAGCATCTTTTAAAATTATTTATGTCATACATTTATGTTATACATGTAATATCTGAGAAAAAATATGAAGTTACTATATAAAACTTAAAAAGTTTGCATTCTTTTTACTAGACCTCTAGCGACTTCTTTTATATATTTCTTATATATCTCTTCTATTTCCTGTTTATTTCTACTCTGTCTAACAGCTCTACCTTCATCCTATGATCCATAAGTACCAGTGACTGTTGGTTATGCAACTCAATAATAAATGTTCGACAAAGAAAAAAATGTATATTAAAATGTCACTCAACTTTGTCAGATTTTAATATTTATATAATTAATAAAGTAGAAATGAAAATTATACAAATTACATGTGCTTAATTATGGGGATATATTCTGAGAAATGTGTCATTAAGTAATTTCATCCTTGTGCAAACATTACAGAGTATACTTAGAGAAATCTAGAAGGTACAGCCTACTAAACACCTAAGCTATATGGTATAGCTCCTAAACTACAAACCTGGGCCGCCTGTTACTCTGCTGATATGGTTTGGCTTTGTGTCTTTACCCAAATCTCATCTTGAATTGTAATCCCATAATCCCCATATGTCATGGGAGGAACCCAGGGGGATATACTTGAATCATGGGGTCAGTTCTTCCCATGTCATTCTCATGATAGTGAGTGAGTCTCATGGGATCTGATGATTTTATGAGAATCTGGCATTTGCCCTCCTTGCATTTATTCTCTCTCCTGCTGCCATGTGAAGAAGGACATATTTGCTCCACTTTCCACCATGATTGTAAATTTCCTGAGGCCTCCTCAGCTAGGCTGAACTGTGAATCAATTAAAACTTTTTTCTTCGTAAATTACTCAAGCTCAGGTATATCTTTATTAGCAGTGTCAGAGCAAACTAATACACCTTCTGAATAATATAGATAATTGTAAAACAATGGGAAATATTTGTGTATCTAAACATAGAAAAGGTACAGTAAAAATATGGTATTGTAATCTTGTGGCATCATCCTATATATAGTTTTTCATTGATAGAAACATTGTTATGTAGCATATAACTGTATTTAACACCTTTAAGATCATAAAATAAATGACTTATTGTTTCATACATACATTTGTATTATCCAAATTATTCTTGTTTTTGAAAATTATTTTGAGCACTTACTGTGTGCCAGCCACTATTCTAGCCAGTGAATAAAACAGGGGAAAAACTACTCTTATAATGCCTGCAGTCTAGAAAAGGAAGATAAACAATACAAATAAATATACAAAACTTATAAGGTATATGCTTTTGTATCATTTCCTACCATAATCACTTGGATGTTTTACTGAAGCCATACTTGCTTTTTTACTGTGGGGGGAGAGAAACAAATTGAAAACGACTTGCCACCCATGAAGCGCACTTCCTAGCAAGGGTACAGACAATCAGTATGTATGATAGCAGTAACATCCACTATTCTCAGTTTTACTCAACTCCAGCCCCCAATTTCGTGCAAATGCTTAACTTGTTAACCTCACCAAATAGCTTTTGGACCGTTATTTTCTGAAAGGAAGGCAGGAAGAAAAGAGGGCAAATAAGAGGGATCTCCTTCATTCCTAATGCTTTGTAAATTTCAATTTTTTATCAGAAGGTCATTTGGAAGATAAAGTAAAAGAGTTATGTTGGAATATTATATCTTCTACTAAAGTGATCATTTTATAATTATCATCTTCTTTGTTCTAAGGAATGACCATATTTACATTTATTCCAATATTGTCTTTGAGGGAAACTCAACTGTGTATTTGATATCTTCTTACTTCTTCAGTTATGTCATTTCCTTGTATGTGTTGAGTTCATGCCATATATGGGTATACTAATAGGACTGCCTTTCTTCAGTGAAAAATTGCATTGTTTTCATGTGTTAATAGACTTTATCCTTTGAATACATGAATCCTTCTATCCCACCCACCTGATCAAATACTACTATTTTTTAAGACTAGGCTCCACTGACATCCTTGGCTTACCCATCCAGGTGTAATGGTTTCACTTTCCCTTTGGATTCTCCTGTGTTTAGTATATAATTTTCTCAAAAATATGATATTAATCATACAAAAATATGATATTTAAGTATTTACAAATCTGTATCTCTACCTGACCATCACCTTTGCTAATCAGAATGGAAGCCCTACAATGGCAATTACTCTGTCTTGTCTTTGTAGCTTCAAGCAAAAACTACCTGGTCTTTACTAGGTACTTAATAAATGTGGTCCTTATTAGGTACTTAATAAGTGTTTTCTGGTTAAATGAACAATGAATCAATGAATAAATGTTGTCTACGTGAGATCATAAATTTATTATCTCTTATTTTTTCCTCTTGTACTTAATAATCATATTTTCAAGACAGCTCATTCAATTTAAGCAGGTAGTTTGTGATTGTGGGATAGACCACATGGAATTGAGTCTGTGAGCTAAGTCTCATTCTAACTTTGTTATAAATAAATGAGCTATACATGGTTACAAAGCATTTATCGAACACCTGCAAGTCCCAAAATATTATGCTAGCCCCAAATAACACTGTATTGACAAAGTGACATGCTTTTCACAAAAACAGATTTTATAAAAGACATTAAGCCTAGGTAAGTGTCCTGGCTATGAAGCTGGTAAACTCAGTGAATTATGATGGAAAGTGGAGGCACAGAATAATAAACAACAGATTCTTTTTTTGAGGATGAAAGAGTTGGTGCTAGTCATTCCCCAAAAGGCAGTGGCCTCTTAGGTGAATATCTTTTGAAGGCTTTCAGTCCCCCACTATGAGCATTAATCTGGCAGGTCATGGTTCCCAGATAGTTGACAATACCTTGTAAAGTATCTGAAAACATAAAATGATATGCTCATATTTATTAAGTATTTAGTATACAAAGTACCTTATAGCTATTATATCATTGTCACAAAAACTCTTTATCATCATTGTGTTTAATGAATGAAAATACAAAGGGTCAGTAATTTGTCCAAGGTCACATATCCCAAAATAAAGTTAATATTTGAATGTAAGCACACTTACACCCAGTTGTTAGTACATTCCTAGCCACTAGCCTGCTCTCAAACTTAAAATATATCAGGAAAATTTTTCATATGGTAAAATTTTATAAATACAGTTTCACATCATTTGTAGTAATCTTGGGAGACCAAGGGCTGACATCAGACTTGTAATGTTCTAGTCTGTATTTAATGATGGAAACAAGTCTTCATTCTATAACATCAGGATAATGACGCGCCATTCAACAAGTGACTCTTTAATGAGACAGATTGAGATCTTTCATACAGAAAAATATTGCTTACTTTTTCTTTCCATCTTATTTTACCATTCAGTAAAAGCTGCCATCCTTTGGTACTTCTCATCTAGATATTTTTGTATGTAAAATATATGTTCCAGTAAGAATATATACTAAATAATTAGAATTTATTTAAATAGATCATATTATCTAACTTACATAAATGGAGATTTTCCTAGGATTAGTTAAGTTTTTTTTTCTCAAGCAAAATAATGTATTTGCATTGTTACTAAACAAGTGACAATCAAGAAATAAATATTTTATGTTAATCAAGCCTAAATATTATGTAGAAAATACCTATATGAGGTGAAAAAAGCATACCATGAAGCATACCAACTGAAGAAGGTCGAAAATAATTACTCCTTCCTAGGGACAATATTCAGACTCAGTGGCAGGCATTTTGCCAGCTCAGCAGATGGACATACTGAAGCCCCTACTTGTTGGTATGAAATATTAATAGTGAGGGCATGAATCCAACCTGAAAACATAAAAACAAATTACTTAGGAAGTTAAGGGAATATACTGTTACTAATCTATCTCTGAGCTGAATTAGCCTTTAAATATAAAAATGACTCCCAATAACAAGTTTAGCCTAATATTAGAGTAATTTTAAGAGAGAGGGATTTTGGAGAGACTGTAAAAAAGCATTATGATTTTCCAAGTTCATGAAATGAGAAATAAGCAGTTTGATGCAGAAGAAGATACATTGATATGAACATACTGAAAGGGAACAGAATGGGGATCTAGCCTTTAATGAACCTCAGAAGTAGAACCATGTGGTAATTTTATAGATGCAAAAATATTATGTTGTACTTCCTTAATCCTAAACCAATAATCCTTCTCATCCTTGATGTTACAAAGAATTAGTGGTCAAGGTCATGCATAAAATGTTCTGCAGTATGTAATAAGTGAAAATAACCTGTACAAATGTCTCTTTAAATTTATCCCAGAGAGTCTTCCCAAGGTTTTCCAAGAAAGAAAGGCAGAGCAGATCAATTATATAAGCAATTTTAGGGATTAGAGAATTATCTTTCACCTCTCTGGACCCCAATTTCCTCAGGGGTATGTGGCCTGCTTTATGTTGACAGAAGTAAGATGATTCATTGAGAAGAGTTCTGCAAATGTAACATTCCCTTTCAAGGTCTACCCTAACGCTTTTAACTGGAACGTGGCACCTGTGAAACCTCTGCCTGGTTTCTTAACCTTTAAGTCATTTAAACTCTCTGGGTCATATCTATAAATCAGACAGAAAAAATACAGATTTTAACTATGCTATCCAGGGATTCTAGCAGATATTTTAAATAATAATGGAAGGATGGAAATAGAGATGGAAAAACAGGATCAAAGGAGCAACATATTCAGTGACTTAAAAAATTAATTACATGTGGTAAGAATTGTTCTAAAGTAAATTGTATGTGGAGAGAAGTATATAGAAAAAATGAAATACAGATATTTTAAGGTTTGAAAGAAAATAATTTTGAATTGTACCAGTTTATTGCTATTAAAGAATGAATGACCAATGAAGACATTATTGTAGGAAACAACTTTTTAAGCCTTTGATAAGAATAGCCGTGAGTTTTATTGGGAAAATATATTTTTTAAATAATCCCACAGTAAATCATTGCTGTACACACCAGATGCAAGGGGATGCTAAGAAAGAAAAGAAAGAACTAGAAATAAATGTTCTTTGTAAGATGTGTCAGATTTAGATGCTGTCTATAATGAAAAGGAGACAATGCCATAAAGTCACTTCTTAATATCTGATAGGATTTTATTTTAGAGCTCTAATTACATGCTTTCACTCCAACAGCCAACAGGTTGTGTTAGTTTTTTTAGTTTGCACTTTGTAAATTTTGAACTCAGTTTTCACTTCTGTTTTTAAAGATTAGAAGGTAAGTAGTTATATTGACAATTCAAGGTCACAACACAATAAACTGAATCTTTGCAAAGGCATTCTTTATCTGATAGACTCACGCCCTTTCACTCTAGATTATTATTAACTAGAAAAAGCATAATCATTTTGTGTTCTAAGCCATGCAAGTAAAACATGAGAAGGATGTGCATGTATGTGTGAGTGCCTGTGTGTATAAATCCCTATATTGTGTTAATCAAGAAATGCAATATAGGATAAGGTATTAAAGTGCAACTGCTAGCTTATCTTAAAACTCTTATCTGTTGCTGCTTACTACATGGTATCATCTATGTGTCTAATTCTTTTGTATAAGCCATTATATAATTTCATGCAGAAAACCTCCCACAAAGGCATTAGAATTAATTGAGTAGTCAGATGAAGAAAGCGGATTTCCTCAATTAGTAGATGACAGAGCTCAAACTCAAGCTAACCATTGTCCTTGCCGGGGAGGTGCTTATCACTGTACATTTAAACTCAGTGAATGTGCCATCTTTCATTTAGTGGCAGTTGCTTAAATTCCAAGTGTCAAAAATAATTACCCTATGAAAAGTGACCCTGTGTTTCTGAGTCAGCTAAGAGAGAGTTTGAAGAAAGACCAAAATCCTACCCTCATCCTTGAACCTTGGCAAGAGTCATAGGCTCTCCACCAGGACATTCTTCTCTCCTGCAACTGCCACTTTCACACTGGGCTATGTGACACAAGTGTGGACACCCAATACAAAAGTTGGACTCTAGGGGAAATGAGCTTATGCTAGAGCATTTAAATCAGACCTTGCTAAAGACCCAGGAATAGCAAGATAGGCAAGACAAAGAGAGTAACAGACATTGAAGAACTGGTTTACAAGATTCTATCTTTTTGGGATTCACTGTCAAGCTGCTTCTCTTTGGTGAAAGCCAGCCTCTCTTACCTCCTGTCAATATCCTCAGCTTCCTCAAAGCCCAGGTGCAAGTGAGCAGGATCCAGTGAGAGGCAAGTTCACTTCCCAAGCTCAGTCATCTGAGTTAAGGACTAAGCACTTTTGTCTGGGTGGTCAACAGCAAGAATATCTACTCTCTTATACTTCACCTTTGCTACTGCATCCTGGACTCACTCCAAAGCTACTGTGGAACTAGTTCAGAACAGGACACAGGATGCTCAGCCTCCATATTAGGGATTTACACAGTTTCACACAGTGGCACATACACAGAGAGAAGGAGCCATCAAGCCTACATCCTTATAACTGAAGCCTGTCTCAGGTACCTGAATGTAAATTATACATGAACAATATTTTAATAAAATCATTTATATTATACAACAAACATCAATTTTTATTAAAAAGTCATGCTAACTTTGTATATTGCAAAGCAAAGGGAAAATTTACATTTTCACTTAAAAACTGGTTTAAAGAAAATAAAATGCTGATTCTTTTCAGCAACAACAGCAACTACAATTGCTTCATAGCAAAAGCAACAGCCACAGCAAAATAAATAAAGAAATAAAGAAAAATAAGAGTTTAAAGTAAAAAAGAAGCATATGTATTATGTATTATGAATGTTCAATATAAGTTAGATGCATAATTATGATCTTGCTAGAATATAAACAAAAATTTCAGATTTCAGAGAAATCTACTGAGCAAAACTTTTCATACTATAAAATCCAACAGTCAGTAAAAACATTTCCAGATAGCAAAAGAAAAAAGGTTATTTTGTTTCTGTGTTTTTAATATGAAGCTGTCTAACTGCTATAGTTTCATATAAGAATAATTCCATTTTAACGTCAGACTCCCTTGCAGACACTAACATAGTGGGAAAATGGCTCTCATACTTTGTTATTTCAAGTAGTGTGGATTATGGATGGGATAAGCCTTGGCTAAAGAGCTACCTTTTAAAGAATTTGAATGCAACACCATTACTTTTCTGTAACTGCAATACTTTTAAATCACAAGTATTTGTAGTAACAAAATTGTTTCTATTTTGAATATACAGTTCGTGAAAGCTCATCAGTTTGATCTGGTGCTCCTTCAATTTCAGCATCTGAAGAATGATCGAGACATTAAAACCATAGATTCTAAAAATTACCTAATTCATTTTCATACTTGACTGGCATCACTTGTTCAAAATCGTAAAACTTTTAACCTTGACTATTGCACATAGCCTTTTAAGTACAAAAAAGACACAGAATTGAGCATGATACATTATTTTCTGTCCCTCTGTCCCCTCTTTAACCTTGGTTGCTGGCCACCCATCTACTTGCTCTGATGTCCAGCAGTCCCCAACCTGGCTAAGTGAGCTCTTTCCTGTCAGCCATGGTCTCTCGTATCTTCTGAAATCTCCTTGAGTCCAGGGTAGTGTGATACTTTTGCTCCTGTTCCAATGTTACAGTTAGAAGTTAACTACTTGCCAGGAGGTAAAAAGAGCTTTTTAGTACAGGCATCTCTAAGTCCAGAGGCTTACATTCAGAAAAAAGTTTGAAATGGCAGAAAAATGCTTCAGAAATACAACTTTCAGACACAGAGGAAAAACTTGTTTCCTCAATTAATAAATTTTGTGGCAATGCAATTTGACATTTATTTCATCAAATTTTGAGAACATGATGTTCTAGCTAGTTGCCAATGCAACAATTATTCTTGAAGTTGGTGTGCTTACTACTTTTTGGAGTTTATCCCCAAAGAGAGACACCTTCATCACAGACAAACATGTAAGTCAAGTTTATATGGGAGCAAATAATTATTTTGGAAAACTTACCAATGCCCACTGTGGGTGTTAATTTCAAAAAATGGTAATGTGTTCTACCCTGTTTTGTTAACCAGTAAATTTCTGTAATACAGCTATACATTGTAAACTGTGCTCACATAATTCAGAATTCCATCTATTAAATATTTATGACAAATACTCTTCAGGCATACAGCCACATCCTCTCCATTTCCAGTGTTCACATAGACACAGCTATAGCTCAGCTATATAGTTCATGCAGACACATTTTGGTGGACTACCTTACCCCATCAATATGAGATATCATTTTATTGGTCTCAACTCTTTCCTTGTTACATTCTATATTCACATCTGCAGCTTCAGTTGTAGAGGTTACAATGAAGATTGATAATGGTAATGATCAAAAGCACCAATTACGGGACTTGGAGATAATATTATAAAATGATCATGGGTGTCTTGGTTGCATGTTTTGAAGTAATAGAAATGGTAAACTAAGAAAATCCTTGCTTTTAAGCATTCTAAAATAAATGTTTTGCAAATAACAATATTGATGCTAGGATTAATAGTAGACCTTGAGATCATTTTAAGCAGTTTCTAGCATAATTTAACACTTTTATCATTAATTCTGCTGTTACTGATCACAGCTGACTTTCACACTGCTTTTTCTCTGCATGAGTTATTAGAATTCTTTGATAAGAGCTCTTTGAATCTGGCCTTATAATTAAGAGTTCTTTAGAAATTATCTATCATTCTAGAGTATAGTTTCTCAAACTCTCTGGCCTCAGATTCTACATCTGTTAATTGAAGAATCTAAATTTGATGAATTCTGTCTAAAAACATTGTAGCAATTTTTATCATTTACATTGAAAAATAAAAACTAGTTCTAACTGACTCCATACTTTTTCAACTGCACCATATTGTCTTTTTAATGTAATGGTAATAATGTCAGAGTAAGAGTATGAAATAACTCCTATCAAACACTTACTTTGATTGTATTATACTGTCTCATTTAATTTTCCCTACAATTAAACAAGGTGAGCATCATTATTGCCATCACCATGTTACTTCTTTTCCAGGTTAAAAGGTCATGAAAATTACCCTACATCACATATCTAGCTTCCATCCTTATGTACTGCAGGTTCTCATTCTTTATTCATTTGTCCTTATAACAGTTTTGGCAATTGAAAAAAAAAGTCTATTGAGATAATGCAAAAGAAAGAGTCTTGAAGACAGAAGACCTACATTTCAATCTTCGGTACTATCTATGTGACTCTAAGGATGTCACATAACTGACTTATGCCTTAGTTTTCTGACCTATAAAATGTTTTATGTAGGCTCAAAGCAGGTAATATATGGGAAAGGGCTTTAGAAATTGTAGGGTAACAGATGTATGATATTACCACAATTATATAAAAAGGATTATCTTCCCTATTTTGTTTATTAACTTTGAAGATTAACAGAAATTATCTTGTAATTACACTAGAAAACTTTCTCTGTGTATTCACTCTTTACTGCCTACCTTTCTTTATTCTGCATACCTCCCTTCTTTAATCAAATATCAAATAACAAACTATCAAATAAGAGAGTAATCAAGACAGAAAAATAGACTTTCAGAAATGTAAAGTAGCATATTCCACATTGTTTACAATAATCTCTGTCACTTGGGAAGATATCACCTGTGGTGACCAGGTAATCTCTTCCCAAGTGAAAGTGATTATTATAGTCATAATATTCATAAATTTAACCTTTCCCTATTAGTGACATCATACATTTTTTACATCAAATATGTTTTATAAAGACTCGGTTAAAATTGCTTTTTAATCAACGCAGCAGGTTGCGTTTTCCAAAGACAGCTGCAAAATATCTCCCCCTATCTCGCATCTCTTGCCACTGCTCCATCAAGAAGAGAAACAGATCTCCCTATGCCTTTGAATATGAGTGGACCCTGTGGCCTCCTTCACCAATAGAATATGGGAAAAAGTGATGCTGTGCTGGTTCTAGATTTCGACCTTAATTGGCCCAACAGCTTATACTTCCTGCCTCTTGGGAAGTTTGCAACTGAACGCCCATTTTTTATGCTTCTTCTAGAAACTTAGGCATCATTCTCTGAAAAGCTCAAGCCACTTGGAGAAGGCACAAGTAAACATTTTAGTTCATATTGCTGGTTGATCCCTCAATCATCAGTCAGCCATAGCAGCCAGCCATATGAGTGCCCCATCTTGAATGTCTGAAGTCGACCTTCAGATGACAGCAGCCACAACCAAAATCTAATTGCAACAACATGGAGGAATCTAAAATGGAACCTCCGAGCTCAGAACTTACCTACAGAACCATGGAGATAAACATAAATTGTTGCTTTGAACCACTAAGTGTTGAGGTGGTTTGTTACACTGCAGCAGGCAACCAGAACACTGACTGATCTGCTGCAAGACTGTTCCAAATGTGATTGTCATTCATTCCTTCCTGTGAATTCATTAATACAATTTGAGACCAGCATGATTTTTAAACTAAATCCTTTAGTAGTTTCCTCATAGTATGCTATGTGTTTTTATGATTCTATAGTTTTAAAATGTAGATATATTTCATGTGTTTTTGCAATTTACTGTACAAGTCAGTTCTTCAGAGAAGATGAAATCAGCATGTAAAGACAATGTATAAAACCTAAAACCTATGAAATGAAGATAATAGTTTATAAGATTGCTGTGAAATTATATAAAATAGTAAATACAAAGCACTTAGAGCCTGGAATACAGTAGGTATTCAACAAATGTTAGTTTTAATTAATAGCAGTTTGATGTGTAAGTTTGTTTCCTTTCACATTTTATTCTAAGAATGCATAAATATGCATATATAGCATATATTTAACAAAAAATTATATAATTATAAATGCTCAGTTTTCAAGTCAATTTTTGAGCTATTCAGTATACACTGTGGACATGGTTTCATAACGATATATAGAAATATGTCTCATTAGTTTTTGTAATCACATTGTATTCTAATTTATTAATAGTATAATATTTATGAAAAATACCCAGGGTTCTATTTTATTTTTTAAACACTTTGAGTTAGTATAAAACACTGAAATAAACATCTTTATTTAGAAAATTATCTAACACACAGCATCTTATAAGCAGAAAAACAGGAAAAGTGATCGTTAAAATGTATGAAGACTTTTACTCAAGTAGATCAGAATATTTAGCTTATCATCATATGACAAGTATTTTACTGATTCTAAATCATTATAGACACTAAGAGGCTGTTAATCTACATACAAATAACAAATACTGATGACACTAATAAAAAAGACCATAAAAACTAGAAAAACCTAAAATCTAATGATCCCATATTATCACCTCTCTTAAACAATTTAGTTCAAAAAAAAAAAACTTTTGAGTGTCTACATTAATATCAAAGTCAGCATGTCACAAAAAGAACTTTTATTTTTTATGACAGGTAAAATTCTAATAAAAAATGTAATACTAAATTCCAAATATGCACACATATCTGAAGACAGATTTTGTGGAAAGGTTATCAAATCATAGGTTCTAAGAACCTGACTGAAACTGAGGTATATTGGCACATGAAAACTGAGATGACCTAAAGGATAAAATAAAATGTCAAAGAGAGCAGAAAGTTGTTTAATCCGTATAAGTCTGGTAAATTTCGCACAGCGAGACAAATCTGCCTGTTTTGTCTTTTATCTTCAATCCCTTTGGGCAGAATCTTTGAACACTAGTAATGGTAGAGCTAAGGGGTTTGTCTTGATGGAGGAGAGGAAGAAAGAATTTAGCTCCAATAGTTTCCTTAGCCTCTGGTTTTAATTTGCCCTCCAAATAAATATAACATCCTTGCAAAAATATCAAGCTTGCTATGAAAAGACAAATCTAAAATGTGCTAGATACCACCTTTCAGCCAGCTAGATATATCTAAGCTCATCCATTTGGCAATTCTGGAGCCTCCACAATTGCTAGATGTTTTGGACATTTTTGCACAATAGATCTTTTACATGAAGTCATTGAAATATACATATACAGGTGTTAACAAAAGCATTTGATTTCTCAGTGTCATCATATAAGGTCTTCTCTTTCAAGAAATGCTACAGACAAAAACACATAAATGAAAGCTATTTCGTATAGTAGGTTGAATAACGGCCCTGGAAAAAGGTTCATGCCCTAAACCTGACAACCCGTAAATATGTTGTTTTACATTGCAAAAGGGACTCTGAAGATGTGGTTAAGTTAAGGATCTTGAGATGAGGAGATTATCCTGATTTATACATGTGGGTTGATGTAAATACAGGGTCCTTATGAAAGGGAGGTAGGAGGGAACAGTCAATGAAGAAGATGTGACCCACGAGAAGAGAGAGGGAAGGAGATGTAATGACAGAAGCAGGGCTCATAGTCAGAGAGATAGATTTAAAGATGCTACATTGCTTGCTTGAAGATGGAGGAAGGGACCATGAACCCAAAACTGCAGGTGGCCTCTAGAAGCTAGAAAACGCAAGGAAATGAATTCACCCTCAGGGCCTCCAGAAGGAATGTAGCCCTGCCAATCCATTTTGATCTTCTGACCTTCAAGCTTTAAACACACCAGGCTTTTAACTAGTTTAAAAAATATAGGACAACATTTTTGGAGCAAATTTTCACCTTTATTACTAAAAAAAAGGCTATGATGGAGTTTGCAGTTTATATTTTCCGGAATGAAACAGCTTCATGTATTATGTTTGCAGAATGGAAAAGGTGTTCTCTTTGGTCAGGCTTATTCTTAAGAAGTAAAAAGGAGTAGATGAGTCAAGTATGCCCAATATGTTGTCTTGATTTTACGAACCGAGTAATTCACACTTTCTCCCCAGAGGCATGGGCAGATGATATTTGTGAGATGATGAATGGGTCTCAACTAGCAGTTATGATTCATTGAGGGGCCACAGGGGGTCACTTTCTTCGTTCCCTGTAAACATCAGCTTAACATGCTACTGTTGCATGAGCAACTAAATTGATCCAGGCATGGGAGGAAATGTCAGAAAAGTGAAAGAAGAAATATTTCTCAAATAACTAGATTCCAAGATTGTTGCCAACAGACCTTCAGTCATTTTATTGTTTATAACTCAATGTTCAATTCTTTAGATAAAGGGCATTTTTGTAAAATATACTACCTAATAATGTTTGACCTGTTGATCACTTTGTTGCTCATGTGGGAAACTTGTCTATCGCTGATGTATTTCCTAATGTCCAGTGAAGAAGGATAACTCTTCACATTATCCTTTGAGACAATTAACCATATTTTCTGCAAAACTTTTGTTTCTAGTTAGTTTCCAACACTCTTTCTGATAATGCTCAGACATTTCTTTTTGTCTTCTGAACAGTAGCATGTTATGCTAATGTCTGCAGAGGATGATGAAAATGCCCCCTATGGCTCTTCAGTGAATCATAACTGCTGGTTGAGACCTGTGCATCATCTCACAAATATCAGCTGTATTACTTCTTTCTCAAATGCCTTGCTTAGTGCCCCCACTGAAACAGCTACCAATTCATACAGTCAACATAACTCAATTTCCATACACTGTACTTCCCACCCATCAAACTTTCACTATATGTACAAACTTCTTATCATTTTCCCATTCAACTGCCTGGACTTTTGTAAAATGTCAGATAAGAAAAATTCCAGAAGTAGGTTTTGCTATGTGTTACTCTCCTATTGCTGAATGATAAAATACTACAGATTAGCTGCTTTAAACAATGCCATTTTTCAGTCATAGTTCTGTAGGTCAGAAGTCTGGGCTAGGTGTGGCTGGGTTTTTCACTCAGGGAGTTACAAGGCTGAAATCAAGTTGTGACTCTGTGGCTGTGGTTCTCATCTGGGCTCAGGTCCTCTTCCAAACACACTGGTTAATGGCAGAATCCATTTTCCATGGTCGTAAGACTATGTCGCCACTTTCCTGCCAGCTGTTTATTCATCAGTGCTCTCAGTTCCCAGGGGCTTCCCTTCTCATCAGCTGTTCAAATGTGCATGTTTGCTTTCTTCCAGGCCAGCAGGAACACCTTTGACTTCCTCCTCCGTGACAAATCTCTGCCTTTAAGTCTCCTGTGATTCTAGTAAGCACACCTGGATAATCTCCCTTTCTTAAAGTAAACTGTGCCATATAACATAAACTAATTGTGGGAGTCTAAGTCCTTCATTTTCACAGTCACTGGAATTATGCAGAATGTATATGACAGAGAAATGAAATATTGGGAACCATCTTAGAATTTTGCCTGGCAAATACTGTTAGTGATTGCTAGCCAGAAAAATGCCCCATTTTCCTATTTTTTTTTTTTGCTCTTATTTTTCATTTGGCTCCTTATCTTTGTGAAACACTATCCAACTGAACTGTCATCCAATGTTTAAAGCCTTCTAGAACCTCTAATAAAAATCTGTTAAAATTTTTCAACAAGTCAAAAACTAGTGAAATAAACAGGGTACTATGAACCAGATATATCTGGGCAAGTGTCTGAATTTCACTTACTAGCTATTAGACCAGAGTCAGTAAGCAAAGTGGTTATGGAGCCCTCTTAGTCTAAGTTTCCACTGTAAAACTGGGACAGTAACTGCTATCCCTAGAACATCATCTAATGAGTCTGTTAACATTCTTACCACAATGGTAGGACCACAGCGATCAACTAAGAGTTTCTGTGCTTTGTTTTGTTTCTATTTTCTTTCCATTTTGGTTCTGCTTGGTTTGTATTTAAATGCAAAAAATCTCCAATAGAGGAGTCAGATCAGATTTTGCCTTACAGAAAAATGTTACCTTTCCACCAATACATTATTCTCAATGGGCTTTAGAATCCTCACAATTTATCAGCAATGCTACCAGCTTGCCTGGAATTGAAGTGCTATTCTAATCTGTTCTCTCTTAAATGCTTGTTATGGCAATCACATGGACCTATGAATTGATCATTAAAATAATAAATTACATACTTGGGGCACCGACACTATACCTTGAGTACTTTAAGTATCGATTATGGGAGGTGATTTGTTTATAATATTTTTATCTGATACATGCAATACATTTTGCTTATATAGTTTGGTTCTAAAACTTTCCCATATCTAATGGAATAATTTTTAAGCTGAGTTTCCTCTTCTTCTCTTAGTATATTCTCAGTGATGTGATCAAATTTGTTCCCTAGTTCACCTCCTCTGTTGTTTTTCAGTCTTCCAATAATTTCTAATTTTAATTAATGGCTTAGAAATTCAAGTGCCCCTCAAATTATTCTTGGCTTTGTTTTTACTTTACAACCGACCTTCATCTCTCACTAGGTTCCCCAATTCTCTTTCACAATTTCTTCATTTTGAAAAAAATTTTAAAAGCCCTAACTTACTGCTTGTTCTCTTCATTTATGAATATAGTTTTGTCACTTAATTGTGCAAGATTTGTGGGCAAGTTATTTTCTTGTAACCACATTGTGATGCTTTTAAATGACTTTGAGGTTTCCTGTGAAATATTGAGTAATGTTTTTAAAAATGTTTTAAGCCTTCTATCAGTTTTTGCTGTTTGTTTTACTTTTGTCATTAGGCACTCCCCTTCTGATGAATATTTTTAGTTCCCCTCATTTTCACTAAAATGTTGAATTTGATCTTGGCAAATTATCCTTAATAATAATTTGACATTCTTCTGACCACCACACAGAACTAAATCTATTGTATTTTATCCCCGTTGAAGGTCTAAAAGAATTTAATATTGGAAAGTCATTTATCTTCTCCAAATATCTCCAAACACCAACATTTTTGTCCTGATTAAGATTTCTGCCAATCTATATGGAGACAAATATAGTGCCTTATTATTATTATTATTATTATTATTATTATTATTAATCTAGCCTAATTTTGTAGATTCTTTTTGCCTCGTCTACCATATTCAGCTGATTCTCATTATCATAGTATTTTGCTACATTTTTGTTCTTTAAATATGGAATGCCTGCTTACTGAAATTCCGTTTACTCTCTTTGTCTGGCAAATAATTTTATCCAGTATCACTCAGGATTCAAACATTTTGAAACACTAAAATTTGGTAATTTGAGAAGAAATGATGTCAGGATTATTCACAAGAACTCTGAGAGTGTTTAAGAGAAATACTTAAATGAATGGTGCCGTGGCCCAGGGCTAGTAGGCACGAGCCACTAAAAGGGACAAGCAGCAGAAATGAATCACTCTGCTGGAACCCTGAGACAGCTAAATGCTGAGGGTTGATAGAGTCTACAAACTTCAGTGAAAGATGAAACCAACTACTGCAACCCCATAAGATTCTAATCTGGGGAATAAATACTCCAACATGGCTCTCCTTCCTGTCCAATATTTTGCTGGAAATCCTCACTACTTGAAATGAAATGGGAAGTCAGGAAAATAAGGAAATCCTTGCAGCACCTTTTTTCTATTCTGAGCAGGAAGAGAATAGACAGTGAACATAGAAGGGCAAACTGAGGAAATCCTGCAGAAATACGTTACCATTCATATCATCATCTCAATTTTTTTTCCTAGAGTGGTTGTGGCTTAGGAATTGCATATCACAAATATTTTTGTTTGTTCAATTATTTTTCCTGATGTTAGATTCCAAAATACCATTTGATATCTTTATATTTTTGCTGAACATTTCACACCGCTTTGGCCTCTGAAATAAGTTTGAAAATATCTATGCATTCCCCATTAAGATGCAAGTTGCAATTACCTCTCTGAGAAGCCTTCCATGTACTCCACACAGAAACTCTGAATAGTTGTTGTTTCTTAGGTGCAGTTCTGAGAAGCAGCAGCATCTAAAATAATATCAATGAAATAAATTCAGTCTCTTCCTGTCAACTGAAATTTGGGCATATGGCCTTCTTACTATGTTTTCCTAGTGATGTTAAAAGATGACCAATTATTAGCCCCTCCTTTGTTTTTATAAGCACTGATGCTATAATGTATCTGCTTTATTCATCTCTAGCAATTTATAACAACAATAAGGTAAGGGAATCTAGGAAATTAATACTTATCTTATTAAGTTTTAGGCTCTTTCTTTTCAAATATAATACATGATAGGTCAGCTTTGCTAATGGTTTTATACTGTCCGTTATAATCCTACCAGTGTATTCATTCTATTTTTTCCCAATTCTTCTGTACTATTTGAAGGATTATAAAAATTCTCCACTGACATCAAAAAGTCTCTCCCAGTGGCTTACCATAGTGCCTGAAATTTCCATCTTCAGAGAAACTTTTCTGATACAGGACTTTATCTCCATAAAGTGCTTATTAAGTGGACTTAGCTTACCTAAGAGAGGTAACATGTTGACACATTCAACGATCAGTTTCAAAGTCATCAGGCAAAATGAAGGAACCATTGGTGTTTGGATGAAAGTTCCTGTTTAGAGAAGCTAACGGCTTAACCTTCAGCTGATGGAATTAACCCCAGCTTTTATATCCAACATATTTCTAGTTATGAGTAAAGCCAGAGGAGCATAGGGATTGCTGTAAAAAATTCTAAAGCTGGAACTGAGATTTATTCTTCCCTGAAAATTAAGCCTCATACATCTCTGAAGTCAAGAAGTGCTTAAGCAAGACTCTTGGATAAATGTATGGACTGGTAAATTTTTATAAGGGACAAGCCTCAGGAAAAGTTCAGAACTAGAGGCAAGGTCTAGGGAGGTAACTGTAGCTACAGGATAATAGGACCAGAAATAAGGAGAATAGAGTAGGCAGTCAGATGTTCACAAGGGACATGGTTATACTGCGAGCACATTTTCCCCCACTCCCCAGTTAATCAATATTGAGCCCTATCTTATAGTCAATAACTTATTGGCTACAGAACTTAAACTTATTCTTTGATATTTTCTTTATGATAATGATAACTCATACTTTTTCAATATTCAGGCACTATTTTAAGCTTTTTATAGATACTGGCTTATTTAATCATCACAATAACTCCATAAAGTGGGTAACACTATCATATCCATTTTACAGATGGGGAAATTAGGGTGTCAGAGCAGTTAAGTAACTTATTCCAAGATGAAACACTGGGAAGTGGCATACCCTGGAATTAACCCTGGCAATTTATGTAGGCTTTAAGCTTACCTCTACATTTCACAGCCTCTCATGGACACAGGGAACAACCTACCACTCAAATAAATTTATGTTGCTGGATGAACAAATCACATCATCCAATCCTGCATCCTTTTCTGTGGTCTCAGTGTAGAACTGAACAATAGCAATCACTACTTTGTTACTTTGAAAAGGTACTAAGCTAGGTCCTGAAGCCTGATGTGGGTGTAAGACACAAAAGCAACAGTCAATGTGGTCTGTGGGAAGCTGAAATGAAATGTCTCCCTCCTGCAACCACCTTTGGAAGAACGCATCTGGGGCAAGATGAGCCACCGCAAAGCAATTCCTGCCATCAGGCATCTGCTGCATGTTCATGCCTCTGGCAGCCTTGGGGAACAGGGAACATCTGTCACAGCTATATGCCGCAAGGTCTGGTGTCCAAGCCTGGGAGAAGGATGTTCCCAACTAAGGCTGGACAATGCTAAACATGACACTGCCAACTGGAAGTAAAAGCCCTATTCTCACTAGTTTTTCAGGGTATCTTTTCTACCCCCTTTATTCTTCTGTAAAAATAGTATAGGCATTAAAAACATAAAAATAAAAATCCCAAGTTACAATAGTCCAACAGAATATAAACTTTTGTGAGAGGAGTAGAGGGCTAAAGTACCTAGAAAAAAATAACTTCATTGTCACCTTTTTCTGCTTCTATGTCATCACACTTGTGCCTGACATAACTACAAAGCCTAATTTTAACCACCCTAAAGTCTCTGCTCCTGTTATAGGGGCCTCTTAGAAGAGCTCTGAGTCGCCTTCAATAATTTGTTTGTTGTTTTAAAACATGCCTTTTCCTGTTGGCTGTAGCAGAGAATCCTGAAGATATGTGCAGAAGTCAAACCCTGAAACAACATAGAGCTTTGTGTGCCTTAGATCACATCACCTTGGCCAGACATGGTGGTTCAAGCCTGTAATCCCACTTTGGGAGGTTGAGGTGGGCAGATCATGAGGTCAAGAGATTGAGATCATCCTGGCCAACATGGTGAAATCCCATCTCTACTAAAAATACAAAAATTAGCTGGGCATGGTAACATGAACCTATAGTCCCAGCTACTCAGTAGGCTGAGGCAAGAGACTTGATTCAACCCAGGAGGCGGAGGTTGCAGTGAGTTGAGATGGCATCACTTCACTCCATCCTAGTGACAGAGACTGTGTCTCAAAACACACACACAGACGCACACACACAGAAGGCGTCCCTCTGTTACAAAAAGACTTTGGCATGTGTTAGACCATCAATGTCAGCATCCTGACATTCTTACAGACTAGCCATGTGACTTGGGGGAAATTATTTATTTATTTAATGTCTCAAGTTCCACTTCTGTATTTTGGGGATATTTAGTGGATGTACTTCCTTAGGGTTCTTTTGAGGGTTATATAAGACAAAGAATGTAAAGAATGCAGCATAATAACTGGCATAGAAAAATTGTTTAATAAAAGTTACCTATTATCAAAATCTGATGTACTGGGAATGGGAGCAATAAAATTATTTGTCCTGAAAAGGGGCCACACACCACTCACATTGCCCTGGAGTTTCCACATTGCTCATGCTCTCCTTCCGCCTGAGACTCCTCTCCTCCTAATTTCTATCTATCACAATCACATCATACCCAGCTTTAAACTATGCTTCTGATATGGTTAGGCTTTGAATTGTAATCCCCAGAGAGAGACCTGGTGGGAAGAGATGGGATTATGTGGGCAATTTCCCCCCATGCTGTTCTCATGACAATGAGTGAATTCTCACAAGATCTGATGGTTTTATAAATGGTAGCTGTTCGTGCACTGACACATGATCTCTCACTTGCTGTTATGTAAGCTGTGTCTGCTTCCCCTTCCACCAAGATTGTAAGTGTCCTGATCCTCCCCAGCCATTCGGAACAGTGAGTCAATGAAATCTCCTTTGTTTATAAATTACCCATTCTCAAGTAGTATCTTTATAGCAGAATAACCAACTAACACAGCTTCCCTTACAAAACCTTTTATATCCCTGAGAGGTATTACTTGTCTTGTCCTCAGACACTCCATTACACCCCCACTCGTGAATTTTTTTTTTTTTTTTTTGAAATGGAGTCTTGCTCTGTCACTTGCTGGAGTACAGTGGCACGATCTCAGCTCACAGCAACCTCCGCCTCCTGGGTTCCAGTGATTCTCCCGCTTCAGCCTCCTGAGTAGCTGGGACTACAGGCACCCACCATGTCCAGCTAATTTTTTGTATTTTCAGTAGAGACAGGGTTTCACCATGTTAGCCAGGATGGTCTGAATCTTCTGACCTCATGATCTGCCTGCCTCCGATTCCCAAAGTGCTGGGATTACAGGCGTGAGCCACCACGCCCGGCTGGATTCTTTTTTTTTTTTTTTTTTTTTAAAACAAAAGTTCCCTGTTTTTAGTTATGTTTGTAACTCCTACAATTTCTGCTATAGTACCTTGTACACAGTAGGTGCCTTACCCATTTTTGTTAAATTTTGTTCATCTACAATATATTTCACTCATTCTAAGCTATAAAATAGGCTCCAAAGCTATAAACATAGTCAGAGCACACTGTATGGTTCTTTTTGCCAGTCATAGGGACATCAGGAGCACACCAGGCATATCGTCATTCATGGTCTCAGTTAGAAATGACATCCACACAGGGTGTGGCTGTCCCCAGGAGTCTCAGTGTGGCTTGACCTTGACAATCATGTGCACTTACTATGGCAATATGCAGATTTGCTCATATTCTAAGTAAGCCCAGAAAGTTCAGTATTGTGTTAAAGCAACTTGATTAAACAAATAGCAGATTAGTGGGGTGGACCTGCAGTAAATACCTTTGAGGTTTGATAACATAAATATGTCTGGTGAAAAAAAATTGGACCACATAACTAAATATTTGCTTGGGTATAAAAAAACAAAAAGAATTAAAAATTATCATAAACGTGTCCAAACTTCCTGATCATAAATGTAGAGTTGGTTTGCCTGGAGATTGAGTGCAACACTGTAAATCAGCCTCAGCTTGTTTTAACACTCATATTTCCCAATACACTAATTCAATTCACAAAGCTCCAAAATTAAATTGGAACCAGAGCTGAGAAGTGGGTAAGCACCATAGGACATCTTAAGAGCCGGGTTCTGATTTACGTGTCAGAAAATGTGTGAGGGTTCTTCCTAATTTAAATCACCAAATAATTTATCCACTGTTTATCAAATATAAAAAAGAGCTGACTTTGCTTTTCTCAACAATCAAATTTTTAAGTATGAAAAGACCCTAACACCTGAGGGTAATGTTAAGAGAATGTGTCAATGAAAAGGGTTGATAGTCGGCAATTAATTGGAAAGTTACATATATCAATATTTTGAAAAGGAAGCCTGAGGAAACACAGCCAAAAATATCTTCTTGGATATGTCAGAGTTATCTCATAAAATTTCTGGTGCAGAATATTAATGGAGTATTGAATTAGGTCTTTTATGTTATAAAACCTGATCTCTGTCAAGCAGTATGAATTGGTCTTGGGATGTGAAAAACTCTATCATATTTTATTTAGCAATAACCTTTTAACTTAGAACAAGCTTATGAGGAAATCATTGCTAGAAGATATGTAATCAAATATGATAATGCTATTTTAACTGGATTCCTAGGAACTCAGACCAGAGCCAATATCAAGCAAAATATATCAAATAGGTGACAGTGGCCTTTGGCAATCCCTTTCCTCTCCTGGCCCAGCCCTTTGTCTCTGTAGTTACTCCCTCTCTTTGGTGACTTGAGTGACCTATGATATTTACTTTCCTCCCTCTCAGAAGGTGTCTTTGAAACATGGAAGGAGCAGGACACAATTCAGTGTTTCCCAATGACATTCCAAGGAGCTAGATGTTATCACAGACTTCTCTAAAATGGGACTTCAGAGTAAAGTAAATTTAGAAAATGCTGCATTGGACAAAGTATATATTTGCTTTTTTTTTGCAGAATTTCTCAGAACTTCTGTTACACTAATGTGCATGGAGCATCTCCTAGAGAAGGATATTTCCTAAATTGGACTAATTACAGCAAGCCCTTTCCAGTAACATCCATTAACATCTCACTCTTTGGGTAACACTGATGCAAGGGAAAGAGTGAACACAGAACAAGTCTGAGTTCAAACCTTGGTTCTGCTACTTACTTGAGAAACTTCTCTGAGATAAGATTTTTCATTGCTTGGGTTAGTGTTTGCTGGATTAGGTTTCCATTGCTTTTTCTCCCAGTGTTGCATTCAAGAAAAATATTTAGGAGCACAGAGTGATGACTTCTTAGGTCAATGTCACTTGAAAAAATTAGTATCTTGACAGAACTTGGTTGGAGTCTGTAGAATTATCCAAGCTAAAATATTTTTGTTCTATAAAATGTATTCTATTCTTCTCCTCCTCTAAATTCCATGTATCTCCTTTCACTGTCTGCCTTCCAGGAGACTATGCAAAATTGATGGAGATATTAATCTCCAAACTAAAAGAGAAAAAAAGCATGTGAATGTGAGTCTTTGGTTGACTTTAGAGGAAATATATTGCTTAATAGAAATGTACGG
Source organism: Cheracebus regulus (assembly GCA_963574635.1). Taxonomy (NCBI): domain Eukaryota; kingdom Metazoa; phylum Chordata; class Mammalia; order Primates; family Pitheciidae; genus Cheracebus; species Cheracebus regulus. The sequence continues at coordinate 156,412 of CAUYQU010023146.1, forward strand.
GAAACAATGATAGTGGGCAGTAAATCCCAGATTAATTACATTTATTTAATATGCTGTAGAGCCAATACAGATAACCAAACTTTTAAATAAAGCACTATAATTTTACCATTTTTAGTACTAGACAGTAAATTTACAAACACTTGTATTGAAAAACATGGTTTTATCCCTTATTACCAAAAGCAAAATTGCTCTTACGAAACCATTAGATCATTATCCCTACATTTTTTATTTCTGGATTTCTCAAAAAAAATTTATTTTTATAGTCAACAGTATACCCCACATGTTGAAAAATCTGAAACTGCCTAAATAACAAATGTGTGAACTCACAGTGATATTCTAAATGATCCAGGAAATGTCATTTTAAATGGTAAAATCAATATGTATTTTGGTTCATTAGAAAAGTACATAATGACTATTTCTAGCATCTCCTCAGACTCTGTTTAACCAGTGTGTACTGTGATGCCTGGCCTGAAGCACTTCTATTTTTAGTTCTAATGGAACAGTCTTAAATTGCTTATTTTCTGTTTACTAAAGTCATCCCGTTTGTTACCATGGAAACTATAACAAGTGCTTGAGCTAACTATTTTATTAAATGAATTGGAGACATAGATGAAGACTGAAGATGCAGCATGCCGTTCCTAAGGCATATTTTCCAACATCTGTAAAACCATTGCCACATTTATAGAAAATATGAAATTAGTTATAAATAAAGTTATCCACATTTCGAATTTGTATTATAACTAGCACATCTGAATGATAAGTAGCACACAGGCATTCCCAACTTACAAAGGGTCTTTCTAAAAGCGCATTTGTTTATCAATACCTTGGAAATTAGAACATATTTACCCATAGAAACAATTTTACAAATAATTGATAGATCTCCAGTTCTACCCTCAAAATCCCTTCCCTGTGAAGCCCTCGATCTCTAGCAATATCCATTATAGCTTTTGTTCTCAGCTCTAGCAGCAGGAGCCAAGATGCAGGATAAGAAGAAAGGAAATAGTTTTCTTATGCTTACTTTAGTAGAGCTTACATAGGTCACCATTTGGGAATACTCACATCTACTGGTCTTTGCAGATATTAGAGCTCCCAAAACTTCATTCAGCTATTTGCCCGGCCCCTGTCTCTAGCTTCCAAGGGTCCTGGCACTTGTTCACATTTCCTTCTCAAGTTTCATGCTAGACTAATCTTGCTCTCAACCCGCCCCTGCCTCTACATTGGACCATCGTTCTCCTGAAGATTCAAGGTGATCTCAGCTAGTTGTGAAAAACAAAAGCAGTCAAAATATACACTATTTCCTAAATCGGGAGGGTCCTATCTTTTGCTTTCCCTGGGCCACATTGGAAGAAGAGTTGTCTTTGGCCACACATAAAATACACTAACACTAGCAATAGCTGATGACCTTAAATAAATAAATAAATAAATCGCAAAAAACCTCAATATTTTAAGAAAGTTTACAAAGTAGTGTTGAGCCACATTCAAAGCCATCCTGGGCCACATGTGGCACATAGGTCGTGCGATTAAACAAGCTTGTAAATGATTAAGAACACTTTCTGAAGTTTTGGCATTTTAAAAATACTTTATTTTTAACTCAAATAGCTGGAACTGAAATAAATTTCAAGCCTATTAAATTTCCATTACCTTGACTAAAGAGCATATTCACAGGGTGAAAGTGTGAGGAAACTGCTTTGAGCGAATTCTGGAAGTCCGCTCCAAGGAGTCAGTCAGAAGTCAGTTGATTTAAAAGAAGTAAACTTTCCAAGTGTATTCTCTGAGTCTTGGACCTGTGGGTTTCTGTTGGAAGATGGATGGTGGTGGTTGATTGCAGACTGAGTCATCCCTTTGATTATTCTTTTTCCAGATAATTCTAATGAAATATATCTTACTAGTGTTGTAATTTTGCTTTTAAAATATCATCTTGAAGAATATCATCTCATGAAGAAGATTACTAACACAATAAGATAGACAAAACTTTGTTCTTATTTTCTAACAAAATAAAAACCAAACGAAACCATTGTAATTTGGATGTTGTGAATTTTGCATGAAAAAGAAAATAATTACTGTAACATATATGAGTCAATAATTTACCATTTTATGTGCAATAAATTAAAAGAGAAAAAGCATATAAGTTGCTTTTGTTAAAATCAAGATGACATGAGTTATCTTCATTTTTATATAGCTATATTTTATAGAGATTCAAATTTAATCAAAATTTATAAGAAAATGATAAGAATTATTTCTGGAAAGTTAAAGAATATATATTTTAAAAAATTAATTATTATAGGGATGGGTGTACAAGCAAATATAATTTGATATTTCTGTTTTTCCACAATGTAGTAACTGATTTTATCTGTAATGTTTTTCTGGAAAAGCATATATATTTTAAATGAATATGGTATGCAATAAAATATGAAGTAAAAAGATCAACTTATTTTTTAATACCAATGGTCATTTAAGATACAAATTTCCTTAGGAGTGTATTTCACTTTTAATATTACTTGATAGTTCAAAATGAAGGCATATTTTTAACTAACATTCATTTTTCATCTCCTTAGGGTCTACTTTTATTTGTAACACTCACATAATTCCAGTAAAAAACCAAGAGGGTGTGGCTATGATGTTCATCATTAATTTTGAATATGTGACGGATGATGAAAATGCTACCTCTCCACAGAGGGTAAACCCAATCTTACCAGTCAAAACTGTAAACCGTAAGTAAAAGGCAATATGTACTAAATATTCTTGATAATTCTGCTACTATAGTGATTTTAATACAGTCTTTATTTCAATTCGGTTCTCAAAATATCTTTACATTTGAAGTAAAATAATTTTACATGAGAAAGCATTAGCTCATGTTACCTTTTGGTACCTACCAGAATTTATTGGCTGATCTGAAAGCCATTTAATTTGGATATCATATAATGTATTTAACCCCTGATGGACATTTAGGTTGTTTTCAAACTTTGGCTATTACAAATAATGACAGAATAAATTCTACTTATGTATTTTCATATGTGCATATGTGCATTATTGGGCAAATGTATCTTCAGGGTCCTGTAAGTGGGATTCTTGGGTCAAGGGTGATGCATATACAATCTTTTCAAATACTGCCAAATTCTCCTCCACATGCTTTGAATCATTTTATGCTACCACCAACCATGAATTAGCCCTTTCCCCAAAACTATGCCAACAGAGTTTGTCAGAATCAGTTTTCTTCAATACTGTCATTACCATAAATGAGAAGTAGTACCTCAATTAGTTTTAATTCATATTTATTCTATGAGTAAGGTTCATATATTTAAGTTCAATAGACATTTCTTTATCAACTGTCCATTTCTTATATACATTTCAGTTTTTTAGTTTCTCTATCTTGCCAATTTGGAAAGTAGACTGCAAATAACTTACCAAAAAAATAATGTGTTTTTTAACTTTTTCATAAATTTTGTTATTTAAAGGGTTTTTTGGTAATGTGTCTAAATCTATAACCCTTTCCTTTGTTGCATCTAAAGTTTTGAGACATAATTAGAAAAGCTTTAACCACTCCAATGTTCTAAATAAATCACTTCCTTTTCCTGGAACTTATATGATTTCATTTTTTAGGATCCTTGATCCATTGTAAGCTTATTTTGACATATAGTGCAGAGTATACCGTTAATTTATCTTTTATCCCAATGGCTCACTCATTGTTCTAACATTATTTAAAAGTCTATTTTTTCATAAATAATTTAAATGCCACCTTTATCATACACTAAACTTCCATATGTGCTTGAATCTATTTCTGGATTTTCTATTCTGTTCTGTTGGTTTCTTTATCCCTCAGAACCATATGGTTCATATATACAATAAATAACTAATATTGCATGATCCCTTATAATTTGATACTAATTTTCAGAAGGTTGAGGTTATTTTTCGATTAATTTCCCATGTAATCTTTAGAAGCAACTTTTCTAGAGCTAGAAAAGATTCTGTAATATTTTTATTGGATTCACATTAATTGTCTAAGTAACTTGAAGATAATTGATGTCTCTATAATGTTGTAAATATATTCAAGAATATAGTATGTATTTTTATTTTCTAAGCCTAATTTTTGTGTCTTTCAGGAATGTCTTAAAATTTTCCTCATTTGTTTACTTTACTCCTTGGAATTTAACTTGTTGTTGCTGCTGTTATAAATGGGACCTTTTTTTCCCATTATATCTTTTTATAAAAGTAACATTTCTGAATACATTAATTTTACATCCAACCATCTTAGTGAATTCTTAGTTTACAGAGACTTATACACTGACTTTTTTTCAAGTATTCTATCACATAAAATCGAAATTGTTTTACATTTCCTTTTCAATTCTTGTACATCTCATAGTTTCTCTTGCCAAAATGTGCTGGGCATTACCTCCAAGGTATCATTAAAAAGAAATCAACAGGGAACATTATGCCTTAGCTCTGATTGTCGTATGAATGCCTTGAATTCAAATGTTCCCCATTAATTGAAATGATGACACGTGAGTTGAATTGTATGTGCCTTAAAATTTTAAGGAAGTTTCCACTGACTTAAGTTTTTTAAGAATGGGTGCTGAAATTTGTAAAATGCCTCTGTGGAAATGAGTGTGTTATTATTTTCCTTATTATTTAAATATATTTTATAAGTAAAGTTACTAATATGAAGTATTCTTGAATCCCTGGAAGAAGCCACATTTGAACTTGACACATTTCATTTTGTAATATGTTGTTGGATTCTCTTAACTCATATTCATTCGGCAGTTTGCATCAATATCAAATAGGGAGATTTATTTGTAATTCTTGCCTGTATATGTGCAATTTTCTAAGGTGTTGATATCAATATTATAATTCCTTCAAAAAATAATTGGAAGTTTCTTCTCCTTTTTGTATGCTATTGAACCATTTAAATAGTTTGAGGATTATCTAGACTTTAAAAGTTAGGTGTGATTCCCCTGTGAATTCATGGAGGTACTTATTAGTGGTAACTGTTTGTGAAGTAGCTCCTTGACAAATTTAGTGTTCTTCTTTAATAATGGTCAACTCAAATTATCAATCTTAACTATTGTCAGTTTTGCTAGACATTATTTCCCTAGAAATTATTTCATGTGAATATTTAAATTTTGTTTTAATAGAATTACGCAAGGTAGTATTTTATGATTTTTTTAAAAACTCTGTTTCTATGTTTTTATTGAAATTTCTCATTTCTTTTACTATTGTTTAGTCCATTTAAAATTGTTGATTAATCAATAGCTTTTTTTCTAAAGATCTACCTATTTATTGGTTTATTAATTCTATTAGTTTTCAAACTCACAAAATTTTGCTTTTGTATTTCTTAATTCAGTTTTTATCAGCTTACTTTATGACCTCTTTTTTATTGCAATGATTTATTTTCATCCTTTCAGTATTTTGGCATATGATTTTAAGGCTATATATTTTTATCTAAGCACTGCATAAGCTATACTCTATGAATTTAGAAATGTAATATTATTTTTTTCTAGAAAATACACAACTTTTATTTTCCTAGTTTTTAACTTGAGTTGTTTAATATAGATAGTTTTTAGTTTTCCAGTAGGAAAAGTATTTTTAAAGTATTATTTATTTTGTTAAAAACTTCTGGTTTTATTGTCTTACTGTCATAAAATGCTATTTGTATTATTTCTCCATTTGTAATTGTCTAATATTTTCCCATCGTTTATTATTTGATCAATTTTCTTGAGTATGTCATGTGAATATGAAAAGAAAGTGATATTACAGAATATCAGGGCACAAAATTTGATATCTGTTTTGTAAAACTCTACCTTATTATTATGCTGTCTTTTATATCCTTACTTATTTCCTGTCCTCCAGATTTGTCTTGGATTTAAGAAAATGTATTAAAGTTTTCTACTGTTAGGATATTTCTTGGTATTTCTCATTCTATCTCTTACAATTTCTGTTTTATGAATATTGCTGCTCTTGTTTATTTCATAGTCACGTTTCATAGTCATATATTTTTTATTAGTATAAATTAGTGTTTAGCATTACAAAGTTATCTTCTTTTTTGTTTACTAATTTTCCATCTAAATTCTACTGTATCTTAAATCATGACACTTGAGTCTTTTTTCCATTTTCTTGCTGTATTTTAAAGTTATCTTTTTGTCATTTGTCTTTGTTTTAGTTGTGTCTTTTATATACAGTGTGCGGTTTTTATATAGTGTGAAGCTTTTCTTTATTGCTTATAAGAAAATAATACCTCTACTTTAATTGATTATAACTACAGTAGATATTTACATTTATCGATGCAACTGATGTGTTTGTTTTCTTGGTACTAACATATTCTATGTTAAATACACTCTCTTAAAGTATTTCATTATGTTATCTTTTCTTTGCCCTTTTAAAAACTGGTTTTGTTGTTGTTGGATTCTGTTTTTTTTTGTTGGTTTTTTTTTTTTTGGTATTTGGGAAAATTGATATCATTTTCCAATTCCAACAGTTATCTTTATAAGAAAATGTTATATACTGTCCTTAACCCTTGCCTTTTTTCCTCGGGCAATATATTTTGGTTCCTTACTTTGAGCAAAAGTAAAATTATTATGACAAAAACTGCAATTACTTTCGCAACAACCTAATAGCTTATAATCCTTTTCCTTTTCTTCCCATCATGCAGTTTTCATCAACAATATTCTATTTCTTAAGGCTCATCGTTTTGCTCCTGAGTATGCTTAGTCTCCCACCATTCAGTGTGTCGGTTTAAATAATAGCATCACTTAACTCCCATCTGTCACCAGTAAGACACTCAGTGAGCTTATCTATTTCCTTCTCCTCTCCCTCCCATTTTGTTGGGATATGGTATTTCTAGCTTGTCAGGTAGGTAATGGGTATATATTTCTTACTTTTCTTTTGGCCTCACATTTCTAGCGAAATAGATTTATGTCTGTCTTTTTGTCAGAGATTTCCAAACACAACTTCTTAGATGAAGTACTCCCCTTTGGTAAAGGTTTGTGGGTAAAATATTTTCAGAGTTCTCTCGTGTCTAACATGTTTTTATATCACTTTGACATTTGAAGGACAGCCTAGGCAGATGGGACATAGTATTTGGTCCGTATTCTATGCTTTGTGAGTCTGGTAGATACTGTTTCATTCTTTTTTTTTTTTTACATCAACTGTTGCTGACAACTAGTCTGATGCCCACCTGCTTGACTGTCCATTGTGAGTGACTTTGGTATCTGGGGTCTTACGTACCTTTTAAGTCCTTCTATTGTTTCTCCAGAAACTGGTCCTCATGTTACAAACCTGCTCTTGAGATTTCATACTCGTGTGAGGCCCTCTTCTGCTGAAGGGGAACTCTTTAATGAGTTTTTCATCATTCCAGGGAGACTTCGGTACTCCTCTTTTCTTCATTTAGTTTCAGCTTGACTCTCTATTGCAGTGTGCTCCTCTGAGCCAATTTTGCTGGTATTAGCAAATTCCCCACCTACATGTAAATAAAAGTCTGTAAGTTGTATTTCTCTAGTCATTCCATAGGGATGATTTATGGATACTTTTATTTGAACCCTCCTTTATTAATCTCAAAGGGTTATATAGGGGTCCATGAGGATTTGGGAATTTAGATATCTATCATTATCTATGGGAAGCTGGAGGCCTTATCACAAAAACTTTAATATTTGAGAAAAGAAATTGTTATACTGTGTATAAATTCAGATAGCAAAAATATACATATAATGAAAAACATGGTCCTTAAAGCCTATTTTGTAAACCTAAGTATAATACCAAATCAAACACTCCTCAGCTGACAATTTTTCATAATAGCAATTTCTCCCTTAAGTATGTCTAAATGACAGTACAATATTCTTTTATAGCAATATTGACACAAATACATTAATGTAATATAATTCTAATATTCTGAATGTTTTACCCTGAGCAATATTACACTTGGGGAAAACTCTATCAGAATTACTAATTCATCAGTCTTCCAGGTGACATATTTAGAAAAAAAAATAAAATGGAACTACCATAAAAAACTATTCTTATTCCAGAGTCTTGATCCTCTAAGTTGATGACTATTTTGATTTTGTTATACTTTCCACTAACAAATGCAATCATTAATGAACGATTCCTGGGAGTACACTGCTAATATCAACCTCTATTTCTGTCATGAATACCAATAAGGTAATTTGTTTGGATAGCAGATACCTAGTTTAGTTTCTTCACTGTCTTCTCAAATTCTTATTTTTTCCTATGGAATAGTTGTCTTGCAACATTCATCATATTGGATGGAAATGAAAAAGGGAGGGTACATCAGCAGCATGGCAAAGAAGGGGACTTTAAAAAAATAATATGTCCATTTAAAACTGAAATGTAAATGGAGAATTGAAACCTTGGTTTCCTAAGTGGAAGACAGTCTTTACAGTAGCCTCCAGGATATAATACACAATTTATGCAACTTTATATTGTGATTAAAAAGAAGTCTTATGTGCAAGTTATAACAAATGTAGTAGAGATTCTGCCTCTTATTTTGTGAACATAAGTGGTTTCCCTATGCCGTAGCTGTCACTCATACAGGGAATCATTGGAGAGAGTACAAATACGCAGATAAAATTGTTTCCAGAGCATTACAAAGGCCCATTGTTTACCACCTGTATATTGTTTTGATTACACCCTTCTGTCATTATATAGCCTAGATTTTCCTTTATTTGGTGTCAGTCTTTGAAGAATGGATTGTTAAATCAAGCATAAAAGTTAAAAAGAGACAAATTATGCTTGGTAGCTTCTGACACTATCTAATTTCTACTTCACATTTTTTCTCATCTTTGGCAAACCCCTGCTGATTTTTTTTTCTTTGAAGTATAATGTTACTATCAGTGCAAAATAATGATATTGGCTATTTCAAACATTGTTGTTCCAGTGATAGCCACTTAAAAAAAAATTAAAGAGTAGGAAATTCTGATGCACCTCTTTTAGGAGATACATCTTAACCTTCAAAATAGTGATACTATTACTTCAAAACCTACATCGTAACTGCCAGCTTTTGTATCACTGGAAATGATCTGAAATAAAAATATGGTTACAAAGAAATACACAATGGTAACCACAAAAGCAAATTTTAAACTGGCATTTCCCTTTAACCAATGCTTACTCTCTTATCTAAAGTGTTTGTAAGTGTGTGTGTATGTGTGTGTGTGTGCGTGCATGTGTGTATATGCATGCCTAAGGGGTAGGATTTAAGTGAGAGTTATAAGAAAAATGTTGTGTGTTTGGGAAGATGTGACTTTCTGAAAATTTAAATACCTCTACTGAAATAGAGACAAAAAAAGGAAAAGACGTGACATGACCACACAAGAAGCATAGGTTCAAGAGAAGGAAGATATTACATTGAGAAGATTAAGTAAAAGAAAAGAAGTTAAATACAAAATAGAAAATATGAATTATACAAAGACATTATGATACATTGGGCTCTGTAAATTCTGAAAACTTAGAGACTTATTTTATATTGAATTAAATAGTGGATCATTTCTCAGTACAAATACCTAGTTTCAGAGCCAGGAACTTTACATAAGAAAAGTGAGCAGCTTTCTCTGAGAAGACCTAATTTTTCATAAATGTATTAGCTGTAGAAGACATGGAACTAGCCACAATTAGACGACTTATGTCCTCTGGAATGAAGCAAGTACAGAAGAAAGTGTTATTTTGATAAATCTTACTATCAAATTTTGATAAGCACTGCATAATTGAGCCAATTTATTGCTACATAATAGATATAAATACCAAATAAAAGATGAAATTGAACACTTTCTCACTGAAGTCTTCTGTGAAAAGTTTGCAGTCTAAAAAATGGAAATAATACAGAGTGAAAGAAAAAAATTTCGCTTTCCCTATCAAGCATAAGAGGCCACATTTAAAGGAACCAATAGTAATAGAAAAGTATGTTCTCTTTTTTTTTTCAGCTGTGATATTTGGTGGTGTAGAATATCTGTGAATAATGGAAGAGAAACAAATTATGCATTCTCATTTACATGATTAATTCCTGAGTTAACTGTCATCAAGTATAAGAAGTTTTCACTGTTACTTAAGTTGGGTTCCCTTCTTTTACATTCCATGTCCCCGCATTCCCTTGAGTCTTTCACGTCTGTAACAGCTATTTCAGTACCATTTGCTTGTTCCTCTTCCTCTACTCTTAAAAGCCGTTTGTTTCTCCCCGGGAGCCGCTTTTAATATTCCTCCCTTCTTAGTCATTTCTATATACCCTGCTTGGGCGAACTCATCCTTTATTTATAGGGCAAAGACCCTCTCACAAATCAGTATCTCCAGCTCATATCTTTCTTTAGACTTTTCTGGTTATTTACAACCTCGCATATCCCACTAGACATCTCCTTTGGAAGATTTTAGTATTTCTAGGCGATTTAACATTTCAAACTAAGAACTGCCTTTCCATCTTCAGCTACCATCCATTTCATCCCACCAAAAAACTCTTCCTTTTCCTACATTGTGAATAGAGTCATTGTCCAAGGCTCCCAAGCCAGAAACCTGAGCATGATATGAAACGTCTCCTTCTCTCTAATCCTGTATTCTCTCAACCAAAGGGTAGCTATAGTCTATGAAACACATCTCTTAACTATCTCTCACATATAGCCCACTGTAATTGTCCTACTCAAACCCTCGACACGTCTTTCTTGGACTAATACAATAGTCTCATAATTGGTATTCCTGCTTTAAGCTTCTTTTCACATGTCGTATTATTGTACATCACATCATAATATTCCACTGTCTATATCCTTTACAATGGTCCTCTATTGCCTAAAATATGAGACTCCAAAGCCCTGTGCATGTATAATACAATCAACCTATCATTATATAACTTCTGATACTTCTTCAGTCTCATTTCCCATCACATCCCACATTTCAATGGAGGTTCCTTGAAACTACCATTCACTTTATGCCACCTAATTTGTATCATGTGGTATCCCCTCTACTAAAATGATTTCCTTCTTTTAGCATACCTATTCCAAAGGACTCTTCATCTGTGGAGCATTCTTAACTCGCCCACATGGGTCCACATGTTCCTGACCCTGTAACATCATAATACCTCATACCTGTCTCTACTACCACATTGGTCACATTTGTTTGCTTAGTAAGTAAGTAACATAAATGAAGAAGGCCAGGAGTAAAAGTATAGAGAGAAGTGAGGACTGTGGGAAAACTGGAGAATATATTCATCTTATTTGAAGTGGCCCATAACCCTTCAGCTCTACTTCATAGCAGGGACATTTTATTTTCTTCCATATAGACCTAATATTTTGCAAATAGTAAATATCTGATACATATTTGTAGAAGACATAAAAAGTTATTTTTTGCCTTGAATAACTAAGTTAACTTTTTCCTACTGAATGGGCATTACTCAGATTGCCTGTCAGTGGGTCTACAAGTGTGAGACCATCAACGTCACCTTGCAATGTGTTTGAAATGCAAGTTCTTGGGCCCTACACCAGAACAACTAATTCAGAGACATACAAATTCACTAAGCTGTGTTTTAACAAACACTTCAGGTCATTCTGATGCCCAAGAAAGTTTGAAAACCATGATCTAGGTTAATGAATGTTTAGATAAAACTACAAAAATAAATTTTAATTGAAAATAAATGTAAAAAAGTAGACTCAAATTTCTGAAGTATCTTATTTTCATAGCAATTTTTAAAGGGTACTTTTTCATTTAATCTTATTAAGGTACCATAAAGGACATTCCATTATCTTTGGAAAGATTAAAATTACACTTCCCAAATCAAAGAAAATTTTACTTTTATGCTTACTAAAATTTTGAATTATTCTAAAAGCTTCAACTGAAGCTAAGCATAACCACACAGAACATAGTTGATAATTTAGGCAATTATCTAGCTAATTTAAGTCACTAAAAAATGTATTCATACGGTTTAGACTCAATACTCTGGCTAATTGACACATAAAATACACATTTGCCTCAACAGCTACATTACTCCCTCAAATTTGTCTCTCAGTTTTTAGACCTCAAGCTAAGAAACAAAGAAATTTTCTATAACTTATTTATAAAAGGGCTTTCACAGTGTTTTTACTATTCTTCACTGGAGCTGAAGTCATTCTTTAATTCAAAGATGAAGAGCTGGAATAGTAATATACAGTTTCCCATTCAGTGAGCATTACTATAGAAACAATCTATTATTCAGAGGAATTTAATTAAAGGTTTTACAGTGTAACTAATGTTTACTATTCATGTGTATTTGGAAGTTTCCTCTTTTTAAAGATTAAATTTGATATAGAAAAAGGAACCATGACATGGTTGCAAAAAAGAAATCTGAGGAAAGTTTAGTTATAGTTGCAATAAATTTTATGTCATGTTCCTCCCCACCACCAGGCTTTGAACAAAGTATCTATTTATAAGATCAAGAAAATTGCTAGTAGTTTAAAAAAAATACATTATTTCTTCATTAATAATGGATTTTAATGAATGCCCAAATTGGCATATCTACACCAGAGAGCCCCCATATGAGTATCATTTGGAAGATTTTGTTACCTAGCAACACCCAATCAGGGACAGTCTCTATTCATACACGTTTGGGTAACTGGTGTCTGTACTATTTGTGTTTGGAACACTCCATAAAGTGTTCTGTCTGTCTATGTTATGACTACATGATCAGCCATGTTCAATTTTGGTTAAGATGTTATCATTTTCACAGGACTTGAACAGACTTTTTAATTTGACACTTAGAAAAGGAAGAAATCTATCAAAAAGAAATTATGGATATTGCAAGTATTGACTTATTAAGCTGTTATTTTAAGCACATAGAAACTTAATTAGGTGTATATTGTGCTGCTATGTTTACTTTCATTCCCAATCCCCTCTTCCTGAGAGATTTTAACCCTGAGAGGCTAAAAGCAGTCCACCACCTTGTCCTGTCTTCTGCCTTACCTTCCTTATTCAAATTCATGTTTCCTGCTTCTTTGCTCTCGTGATGACTCAGCCAGATCACAAGCAGTGTCCCTCACATAGCATCAGTATTTGTTAACATGTTTATGGGAGTGCTCTGTTGCTGCAGCACTGATTTCCTCCAACCTCCACTTACTGCCTTTAACTCACATAACTTCGAGATTCCAAGTTGGTCCTATCCTTACTGTTCATTGTAAGATCTTGGTCTTTCCCTGGTATCTAATACCCTTGCAAATGTCACAGGATTCTTAGTCTTTCATGGCATTACTAATCCAATCTGCTCCTTTAAAAAATCATATATTTAGCTTCAAGTTTACTAGGTCAGTGGACTCCCTGGAGATCTTTTGTTATCACTAACACCAGGCCTGCACTGGCTATAGTAGCCTGTTTGTCACCCACTACTCAGGGTAGCCACTTGGCTAGAACTGAGTTCACATTGAATGATAATCTTTCTCAGTCTAGCTGCTATCTACATCCTTCTTTGACAATATTTTGGGTTGTTCTAGCAGCTCATAGGCAACGTCATATACCTTCTTACATATGTAGGAGTAGAAGAGACTCATGTCCTTGCAGGATCCCTGTATGAAAATTTTCTTTTCTTCCTAAAAAGAAAAGGCAGCTATGTTAGTCATCATCCCTGTTTAACTCACTAAATTTGATTTTCTTCACTCTCTGATTCAGGAATTAAAGTCGTATTTCACTGCAAATCCAGGGTTATCTGGCTGGAGAAAATTTTCATACTGATTTTAAAGCTTCAAATTTAATGTCAGATTTGTAACTACTCTGACATTAGAAAGGTACACTGATACCAATTCATACATCCCTATTTGGTGTGATAATAGCTGATTGTAGGCTTAATTCAGATCACAATTTTTCAGGCTAAAGATGGCTATATTTCCCTCTCTGTACTGGACACTGTGGCCCTAAGCCCAGACATCTTCCTCAGGGCTGAGACAGCCCAGCTGCTGAAAATATCAGCTGTTCTGGGTACACTGCTGCCCCTCCCTGGAAATTGTGGTCTAAGGCAGGAATCTACCCAGCATTACAGCCCCTCCCATGGTATGGTTATAACCGGTGATTGGTAGATAGGGGAATGCAAAGGCCAGGTACCCTGGCTTCAATTTGGAAGAATTCTGAGGGGCTATTCCTACTCTTGAGCTCCAGGAGGAGTGGCTGAAGCTTTAGCTGCATTTGAAAAGCAGTTTAACTTCCTCTTATTAATCCTGCCTTTTTAATAGACATAATCCATGAGAGTTCTCCCTCAATAACCCTTTTTCACTGTCTACTTTCAGGAACCCAATCTAAGATACCCTCCCATCACTCCAACCCTTTGTGAGGGGACAGATCTATACTTATGGCCTTTACAACAACCTCCACTTTACTTCCCACATAGATCTTCTCCTATTTAACCATAGTGTCTAATTTGCTTAACTACTTGAACCTAAGTTTCGCTCAACTTTTCAGTCCATAATTCAACCTAGCAGAACCAAGCAGGAATAAACTGTTTCTAATTATAGTTAATTGGGTTTTTGTAATAAAATATGACATAATCAAGGTTCTAAGAATTTATAGAAATGACGAAAGATTGAACAAAGGAAATTATTGGAAATTTGAGTTGTGTTATGAGGAAAATCAATGATTAAAAACATATGGATAATTTTGCAGAGATTTTTTTTTCCACAAGAAAATTATTGTTTTTAATATCCTTAAATATGGTCATACGTTAGAAAAATTGGTTGAGGTCAAAAACAGGTGTAATAATTTTCTTCCAAACTGTAATAGATAAGAATCAATTCACACAGGAAAGAAGTGAGGGGAGAGAGAGAGAGAAAGGAAGAGGGAGAGGGAGAGAATAATAGCAGGAGATTAATGAGGTCTTCTCAAATTGGAAAAGTTTAGTAAAGCCAATTTCTAAAGCCCCATTACCATAGGAGATAGGCTATAAATGTAGTTGTGATCATTATAATTTTATGAGAAATGTGACTAACACAAATATGTAAGCAAATAAATACAAAACTAAAAGGAATATCAAGATTCAACTAATACTAGGGCATCCTAGGGGAGGTCAAAGTTGAAAGGCTTTGGTTGGAGAAGGAGGAGATAGTTATTCAACCTATGAAATTATAAGCAAAATTGTGTATATGCATTTATCTACATTTATTTCCAAGAGAAACCAGGATTTTTATTAGATTATCATGTGGGTATTTATGACTTAAGAAACATGAAACCTTGGGTAAAACTAAAATAAAATCAAGGAAACTGCTGTTTTATGCTAACCTGACATGGATTCTCCATACGAATTCGGCCAAATATTTATCATTTTTGCATGTATGGATTAACATAATTATTCTAGACTTTTCTTAGAGAAAGATGATGGGAATATCTATGTTTTCTTGGCTGAGAACTGAAAAGTTGTTCAATATGACACAGAATTCATGAAGATGCAGACTCTGAATTTATATTCTGCATCTTCACAAAAATGACATGTCCTGTGAAAGACATTATAGCAGTAGTTAATTATAACTATTATAATTATATTCGTGTATATTAACAACTGTTTGCCTTCTTGAATGAAAAGAATATGTTTAAACAAAATTATATCCATGTAAGTAGTTTGCCAATACTTGTAATTCTTTCTGGAAATGTGTAAAACTGTGTGCAAAACCTTATTCTGTTTCTCTTATTTCACATTTATTGAGCATTATAGTAAATAGGTTAAAGAGTATCTATTTTAATTATTCAAATTAAAAATGATATATAATAAAATCTGAAGACTTAACTTACAAGGATGTTTTTTAGTGTTAAGATCCATAACAGGATTACCCTCATCTATGTTTTATATTTCATGCCTGAAAGTGCTAGCATTGAGCAAAATTCTCAATGTGCATTCTTTCCGGATGAACTACAGTTAGACAACTAAATCTGTAATGCAATATAACATGGTCCTATTAACCTAGTGATGCAGAAAAGACCATCTGTACCACACTGAATGTGACTAAACTATAGGAATAAACTCAATGCCTTGTGTGGTCATTAATTTAAGAAAGCCAGTGAATTGTTTTTTAAAGGAGAATTGTAAAGTAAATGATAGAAAATTAATAAAAGTAGGCATTGACTTTCAACGCATCATAATAAGCTTGCAGAATTGATTTGTAAACTGCTTTAAAATTCAATTTCATGTGCATTAAAAACTAATCAAATGACTTCAATGCAGTTCACTGATTTTCAGCTTGGCAATTTACTTGAGCATATAAAAGTTATTAGTAGAGATATGTAAGAATGCTTGTAAAACAGTTGTCACGATACACTGTTACTTAATCTTATTTGTGCAGATTGGTTACTCTTATCTTTGTTTTATTAATCCAGAGTTTAATGTTGAATGTACTTGTGGTTTGTTTGTATATTGTCATGTCTTTTACCAGAGATAAGTAGTAGAATGATGGCTACCGGAGGATAGGAAGGGTAGTAGAGTGGAGGAATGGGGGATAAAGTGGGGATGGGTAATGGGTACAAAAATACAGTCAGATCAAAGAAATTACATCTAGTGTTTGGTAGCACTTTAGAGCAACTATAGTTAACAATAATTTATTGAGTATTTCAAAATAACTAAAAGAGTGGAATTGGAATGTTTCTGATACAAAGAAAATGATAAATGCTTGAGATGTTGGATATCCCAATTACCCTGATTTGATCATTACACAATGTATGCTTTTACCAAAATATAACATGTACTTCATAAATATGTACAAGTATATATCCATAACTGTTAATAATAAATGTTTAATTCTATTTCAGTTACTTATATCACTATTAACTGCTAGACCACAAATGAAAGCTTATAATAATAAATTATCCCGCTTAAATTCTCAAATTTACTGTAAGAGGGTATTTTACATAAACTTCATAGATGAGTTAAATCAAGTAGGGAGGGCCTGGTATAGAGTTCACTATTTTCCATGAACTATGGAGTTCTACTCAATCAATATTTTTTGTTAAATATCAGTCAGTACAATTCCAAGAGGTTAAGATTCTCTAATTATGATGATTAGAGCAATTAAATATTCTGGTTTTCCCACAGTCACAATTGAGCACATGATGAGTTCAGTTCAGAATCTATTTGTGAAAATTCGTTTACCATGCCAAGTCATTTGGTCAGAGCTGGGACTCAATGGTGAGCAAAACAGACAGGGGCCCTGCCCTTAAGAGGCCTGTGGTTCAGTCCTGGAAAAACAATGTTAAACAGAAAATCAACAGGTGCAGTTACTGACTGTGGTGAAAGCTACGAAAGGGGTGCTGACCTTGTTCAGAAGGAAGGAAAAGCTTCCCCAGGACATAACTTTGGTGCTCAAATCTAAGAATGAGCTCAGCAGGCAAAGTAAAGAGAAACAGAAAGAAGCCATCAATCTGAAAGAAGCACAGACCTCCAGGGGAATTAAAATTCCATATGGCTGGGTTCTAGAGAGCAAAGAACAGAGATGAAGCTGCAGCATGGAGATAGTTTTGTCTTCATCCCCAAAGAGAAAGTTATTGGTAGCAGGGGAGGATAGTGGAAAGGTGGAATTATGCAACAGTTTACATAATGATATATTAATTCGTCTTTCTTTAGAGACAGGGTCTCTCTCTCTGCCACTTAGGCTGGAGTGCAGTGGTTCAATCATAGCTCACTGTATCCTCAAACTCATAGGATCAATCTATCCTTCCACTGCAGCCTCCAGAGTGTCTAGGACTACAGGCATATGCCACCATACCTAGCTTTTTTTTTTTTTGGTAGAGATGGGGGGTCTTGCTATGTTGCCCAGGCTGGTCTCAAATGCCTGACCTCAAGAGATCATTACACCTTTCCCTCACAAAGTGCTGTTGTTACAGGCATGAGCCACTGTGCCCATCCTCTGAATTTCTTACAAAATAAAAATTATTATTTTTAATGGTGGACGATAATGGTACAAATGTGAAGAGTGATTAGCATTCTCTTGCAAGAAATTATGTGAATCAGTATAGTAGCTTGGAATGATGGAGAAGCAGTGAAGATGAGAGAAGTGTAAACAGACACTCAGGAAGTGAAATGAACACAATTAAGGGATTGTTATTAATGGAATATTGGGGTTGAGTGGGAAAGAGGGAACAGTATCTAGAATGGTCCTCAAGTCTCAAGCTTATATGACTGCATGAATTGTGATGCCCTTCACTTAAAAAAAAAAAAAAAAAAAAGGCCTGGTCTTGGAGGGTCAGATTGTGAAATTGCATTTGTTATGAGATCATAACATATCTTTCAAGTGGCGATGTTCATGATTCTATTAAATATACAGGTTTGGAACTCAGAGAAGAGGTCTGCTGGAGACAAATATTTAGGAATCATTGGATTGACGACAGAATTGAATATGTGCATATAGAAATAAACCATTCACTAGGAGAGTATACTCAAAATGGAAAAAAGTTCATGAGTTTTGAGTGTTCTTCAGTGTTTTAGAACCATCTTAAATGCATTGAGGAAAAATTCATAGTAAATATATTAAAGGTAATGGTGTCCACAACATTTAAATAATATAAGAAGGTAGTAAATATTGCAGCCCAAAGATGTAAATTGTCTACAATTAGACACTGACAATAAGGTCAGTGTCCAATTGTAAAGCTATAAGTGATGTGGACCTAGATTACTGTGGTGACAATAAAAATCACAATCTTTGTGTTTTGTTCTAAATAATACTTAGAGAAGCTTTGGGTTACAGATTATTGTTTAGATGTTTTCTCATGTTTTCATGTTCTTTGAGAAGTGGAAGTTTTACTTACCTTATTAGTTTTTAAATTTATAAACAAATGTATGCTTAATGTAAAAAATAAACATATAGAAAGAAGAATGCAATACATTATACCTCTGTACTTCCAAACCCACCTACTGAGTTAGTCAACATTAAAAATTTGAAGTATGTTCTTCCACATCTTTCTCTGCTGCCCTATAACATATATGAACAAATATAACTTTTTATTATTTTTAATGAAAATTATGTAAACACATGGAGTTTAAACTTGCTTTCTTTACTTAACATTGTATTTGAGCAACCTTTCAAAGAATATCATAAGATTCCAAAGAATAAAAAGGCCATAATATATTCAGTAATCCTCCTTCTAGCGGATAATCCAACTCTTTCTAATTTTTATACCTTTGCAACATACCATATGTGAATTGCTGAGTCAAAATAAAAGCGTATTTTTTTTTTCATTTTAATAGATATTGTCTAATGCCTTTCCAAGGAGTTTGTAGCAATCTGCAACCCCACCACCAAGATGTCAGAATGGTCCCTAGCATTCTTTGCCAGTACTAGATGTTATCCTTTCTTTCATTTACTGCAAAATTGAAGACTAGAAAAATTATCTTCTCTTGTTTTATTTTGCAGGTTTTACTACTAGTGAGTTTATATAGCTAAAAATTAAAGTTAATTTTAATGTTATATTTATGTTAATATTTTAATTTTTAATATCTGCTCCTTAAAGTTTATATTTAGTTGTCCTCCTGTGCATCAACCACTTTGAGATATATATAACATTTTACGCCATACTCTCCAATTTTGGGGCCAAAAAAAAGAAAACAAGAAAAAGATATCCTTACCTGTACAGTGCATCTCTCTTTGAAACCAAAAGTCTTTAAGAATTCCAAATGGAATGATAAGCCTCTCATAAACAATTGACCCCACTTTTTCCACCCAACCTCAACTCACAGTGTTAACCAATACAAATCTTCTAAATATACCAGTTCTACTCTTTACCTCACCTCATTTCCTTCCTGCCTACTCCATCATATTAGCTCCCCACCACCTATACATGTACATAGGCTATGCTCATTTCTATGTCTGTTCCTGGACATATGATGCCCTAGATCATCTTTTCTTGAAACTATGTTCATCCTTCAATTTCCCTGAAAAAGTGGATGTATAGTGGATGCATGTTTTTATTTTATTAAAACTAAAAGTCTCCTGTCATTCAAATGCTTTTATGTCACTGGTATGCATCTAATTATCAGAAACATGATAAAATTATTTACTGTTTTCTTACTACTTATATGATACTTCACATTGGTCTCAGAGAAGTTTTCTACAATATCCCTTATTCCAACTATAACCATTAATTCATAGTTATTTTTACATGGTGTTAAATATGAGTAAACAATGTCTGTTTTAGTTACAGGATATATCATTTGTCTTATACTAATGTTCTCTCCTGTCTCCATTTATAGGGAAATTTTTTGGGTTCAAGTTCCCTGCTCTGAGAGTTCTCACTTACAGAAAGCAGTCCTTACCACAAGAAGACCCCGATGTGGTGGTCATCGACTCATCTAAACACAGTGATGATTCAGTAGCCATGAAGCACTTTAAGTCTCCTACAAAAGAAAGCTGCAGCCCCTCTGAAGCAGATGACACAAAAGCTTTGATTCAGCCCGGCAAATGTTCTCCTTTGGTGAATATATCTGGACCTCTTGACCATTCCTCTCCCAAAAGGCAATGGGACCGACTCTACCCTGATATGCTGCAGTCAAGTTCCCAGCTGTCCCATTCCAGATCAAGGGAAAGCTTGTGTAGTATACGGAGAGCATCTTCAGTTCATGACATAGAAGGATTCAGTGTCCACCCCAAGAACATATTTAGAGACCGACATGCCAGTGAAGGTATGTTTGATTTTTTTTGATGGAAACATATATCAATGGGTAATAAATGATTATTTGCATATTGTTTTAAGTTTCAACAATAATCCTTATGCATTAGGGAAAGAAATGTGATTAAAGGCTATTAAAAACCTGAGTCCTAAACTCAGAGTTGTTACTGATTTCCTCTTTGAACCCTAGTGAGTAATTTAGTTTCTTCTAGCTTCTTGATCTGTATTTCTGAAATAGTATGATAACCATTATCTACCTACCACATGGAGTGTTAATTAATGCTTATTATAACATGTGCTTAGGTGATGAACACTATCATCTCAAGCATAATTAATTTTGCTGCATTTAGCAAATGATCCTGCCCTGGGAAGAAAGAATTGTGTGCCATTAGAGGGCTAGTTCATTGACCAGTGATTTCTAAAGGGAGCAGCATAGGAACTGTGATGTACTGAGTGATGAGAAAGCTATAAGCTGACAGGAGTGCAAGATAGGTAGGAAGAAGGGGAAAATTTAAGGGGGAAAAAATTCTGGAAGTCCTGATCTTAACCAAAACCAAATTGAAAAGCAAATCAGAATTTATTTACCCCTGGACTCTTTATGTTAACATTCTTATATGAGCCAGTAGTGAAATTAAAGATACTTAAAAAGCAATGACAGAAGCAGTTCATCATGAACATGGTAATTTATAACACTGGTTAAAAACTTACTATGTCTGAAGCAATGTAAGTACTTGACACACATTAAGTCTCATTTTACTCTCATAACAAACCCAAATTAGGTATCATTTGAAGCCCTATTTAATAAATGAGGAAATGGAGGCTCAGATATGTTCAATAAATAACATAAATAACTAGACCAAGTTACAGAGCTAGTCTGTGTCAGAGCCTGGCTTCAAACTCAGGACTGCCTGTCTCCACAGTCTACAATCAAATCTGCAGTCTTTTTCCTTCCTCACTCCTGCTCCCCCATGAAACCTTGCCATAGGTGATTTTTGTTGAATCTCTTGCCTTTTCCTGGTATGGGTACATCAGACCCACTTTTCAGACTCCGTAGATTTGAATTCTTCAGAGACCTGCTATCCAGGCTGTTGCCAGTTTTGTCTTTAAAACATTGATTCTTAGTGTAGGATATTAGGCACTTTGTCAGCTTATCACACTTATTTTTCCAGCCTCATTTCTAGCCCCAGCAAGACTCCCTTTCCTACTACACACTCTTTTCTACAACTGCACAGATATAATTTGCCTTTTCCCAAAAGTGTAACATGTGTTTTCCTGCTTCACTACTTTGTTATGCCTGGAATATTCTTCCCCAGTTTGTCTCTCCTCACACTACTACTCACTGGCAGGGACACATTCTCCCCTTCCCAAACCAGAAAAATTAAATCATTTCACACTCAAGCGTACAAACCATTATTTACATATAGTGCAGCATGGATTACATTTTGTATTTATTGTATATTATATGTCTGTCATTCTTTTCAGATATGTAAGCAAACAATTATGTTGCTGTGAGCTCCTCCAGGATAGGCATTCTGGCATAGTGAACTCTGCAGCCTTAGTATCTAGCACAATTGTCTACTTCATGGCAGTTACTCAATAACTATTGGTGTAACATTGAGAAGACCATGTGACATTGAGAGGACTATGCTCATGAATTTTGTTTCAAAATCATGCAGATCAGAAAATAATGAGTTATCTGCTCCATCATACTGTGAAGCTAAACTGAGGTCTTAGAAGTCAATCATGTAGGGGATCTTTATCTAAAGGGTACCATGAAGTAGACAAGGAAGAAGAGGTGAAAGAAAGAGTTGGCAGGAAAATGTTCAAAGAAAGGCAAATCAGTATCTCAGAAACAGTTACAAGAGCAAATTAGCATATCTATTTTAATATGTGGGCCAAAGAGGGGGAAAAAGGAAAATACAAGGCCAATTCCCAAACTGGATAATCATCTAAGGCCCTATTCCTTTTAGAAATGGCATGCTCAATATTTCCTGACAGAATGAAACTGCTAGAATTTGATCTTTGATCAGTGAGTCCTGTGGCTGAACAGCAATGATAAATTCAATATGGTAATTCAAATGACCAGCATATATTTAAGCTAGTTTAGTTAGTGTAGTCACTTTCAGCAATCATACTGACTTTTCAGAAATTGCCCTTTTAGAGATTCCCTAAAGAGATCCTGACTTATAACAGTAGTATAATAAAATTCAAAAACAATAAATTTGAAAATCAAACAGATATACAATTAGTGCATTGTACAGACTTATCCTGTGCTGGACAGTGGTGCTGAGTGGTTTAGATTATATTTCATGATTTAACTTCATTGTTTTCAATTTATATGATCTCCATTTAGTGCACAGTTACTGATATAATTATGAGAAAGAATGATTTAATATTTTTGAATTTCTCAGTACAGGTACTATACATAAACATTTGGTGCTAAGATCATCCTTGATTTTTCTCCCTCACCCAAAGTAAGATATTTTCAGAAAATGTATTACTTTCTCACAGATTATGCTATAGTCAACATGTGACTATAGATTGATAAATTCAGACTGTATTTTAGAGCAATTTTAGAGCAAATTTTAGAGCAATCTTTAGATGTATTTTAGCTACAAAATCACTGATTAGCAAAAAAGAAACTACACTTCTTAAGACTTTATAATTTCATATATTTTAGAAATTGAACCATTGATAAGGAAAGATGGAAAACATTTAGAACTGATTTTAGTTTTATGAATTCATGTAACTGATTAATAGGTGAAATCATGCACAAGATTTCAAATTCAGATTGTGGTTTCCTCATTCAAATAAAAACAAGTTCTCCTGTACAGGCTATCTTCACATAACTTTAAATATTTTGCGGATATATTAATGAATAATGTTTTACCTTATCCTTTCATTTAATCCACAGTATCAAGTACCTTAGAACCATACTTTTCAAATCATCTTTGATGAAGAACCAGAATGTTATTTTCTAAGTCATCACTAACCAATACATTTGTGAATATAATAAAAACATACTACTAGAAAAATGAAATATAAAAAAGACATAAGATATAAACCCCAATTTTTTTCTTATTAGATTAATCAGACATGAAATTACTCTGTCAAACTGCTACCAAAGATTCTAATTATTTACTCCAATTTCTGTACTTACATTGTCATGGAGGAATAACAAGCAGATCTCAACTAGGCATACAAGCCACACTCTGCCTTGGAAGGTCAAAGCAGTAATCACTATATAATGTTATGTTTTGTTAGTTTTCTTGGGATTGGTAAATCTTTATGTATAATTTTCAGGTTTGATGAATACAATTATAATTTATAACTACTTGCAAGCAGTTGTTACTTTACTAATGGTTTTTGGACCCAGCTTTCTGATAGACACATTCATTCTGGGTAATCAAGATCTCTTCCACTATCTCTCTTTGTTTTTTTGTGATTCTCTTAAAGAAGAAAGGGAGTTGTCATCTAAGGCCACAGCTTTATTTGCATATCTTTGTCCAGTGCAATATTGACTAACAATTCAGTATACCACACTCAGAACTACTTCAGTTGTAAGCTTTGAAATTATTATGATATATCCCAAGATTTTAAATAGACACAGTGTTAGCATACATACCAACAAAATACTGAACAGATTTTTCAAATCTTGGATATATTTGAATGGTTTTGATATGACAGTGACATTTATTTTAAGCTTGTGTGTTTCATAGCTAGTAATGCATATTTTGTTAGTAGCAAGTATGAAACATTTAGATTGTTGATCTCAAAATAAACATGAAAATATTTATCTCAGATTTTAAGAGCCCATTTTATTACAAGTAAAATTTTTTAAAATTCAACTTATTACACTGAATTCATTGTGACAACATAAATAAAAATGTTTATTTTTTTAAAACAGTCTAATCTTTCATTTACTTCTTGCAATTATTTTTGCCTAAGAATGACTCTTTGAGTTATATTTGTTGTTTTAAAAATATACATTGAAGAACATTTGAAGGAGGGAAGTTAATAAAATTGTGATTAATAATATACATTGAAGCCAAACACAGTGGAGTCAGACAGAGTGACATGGTTGTAGTCCCAGCTACTAAGGAGGTCGAGGCACGAGGATTCTTTAGCCCAGGAGTTTGAGTCTATCCAGACAGATATAGCCAGACCTTGTCCCTAAGGGAAAAAAGGAAGGAAGGAAGGAAGGAAGGAAGGAAGGAAGGAAGGAAGGAAGGAAGGAAGGAAGGAAGGAAGGAAGGAAGGAAGGAAGGAAGGGAAGGAAGGGAAAGAAAAGGAAACTGTTGGCAGGGCGCAATTTAAAGTGTATGATAGAATCATCGAAGTCAGAATTTGACATTACAAATCTCTAAACCATTGTAGAAAGTGTTCACATATGAATGCTTAAGAAGTTATATCCCCAAATTGGAGAAAACATTTACAAGCTTAATAAAATTTAATGTAAATATTCACTCCAGAGTCTACATTACATTTTTCAAGCTCTGGTTTTGAAAACTATTAACAATGTTTAAGTGTCTGCCTCTAAGATTTTTCACAAAGCCATTAATATTCTAAATTAGGCTCACGCCTGTAATCCCAGCACTCTGAGAGGTAGAGGTGGGCAGATCACCTGAGGTTAGGAGTTCGAGGACCAGCCTGACGAACATGGAGAAAAATACAGAATTAGCTGGGAGTGGTGGTGCATGCCTGTAGTCCCAGCTACTCAGGAGGCTGAGGCAGGAGAATCACTTGAACCCAGAAGGCGGAAGTGGCAGTGAGCTAAGATCACGCCATTGCACTCCAACCTGGGTACCAAGAGCAAAACTCCATCTCAAAATAAAAAAAAAAAAAGAAAAGGAAACTGCTATCTTAGAAACATTTTCCTTATTAACATACTAGATTAAATTATATGCAAAAAAATTACTTAATATGCATAATGTGGAGACTTCCTTTGAGTATATTCTAAGTAACAGTAGAGGAGACACTAAAATTTGCTGTTGACAAGGTTGAAAGTTTTTGTCACAACTTCAGACAGCTGGGGAAGTCTATTTCTAAACTGTCATAATTATAAAATCTGTACTTTGGAATCCATTTAAATTGAGATAAATGCTTTATATATTTGAATAAGAATGTATATTATGACAGATATTATTTTTAGTATATGCATGTTACTTAGTTGAATAGTACACAATGTTAATTTCAATTGAAGAGAAATTTTCTATCATATTCTGATTTCTCTTATTGTTTTTATACAGGTAATTCAGTGTATATAACATAATTTTAGTCTTCTTTTTATATTTCTCTTTTTTTATCCTTATGTGCTCAAAACAGACAATGGTCGCAATGTGAAAGGTAATGTACAAACTCAATTTTCACCATCTGATGCTCAACGTGCCCCTTTACTTGGCATGTTAACTTGCCTGCTGTATGCCCTGTTCGATGCAACATCTTCATGCTGCCCTTAGCTAGTCGGGGTGCCTGGTGGAGACATCATGGCTTGATTTTGCTAGAGACATTGTTACTTCTCTGCTGTGTCACCAAAATGATTATGAGCTCCTTTTGCCTGCAAGAATTATAAACCTAGATTGACAACAAATACTTCCTAAATATTTAAACCATTTGGAAAGAAACAAATATCAAGCAAAATATATTCCAATGTGACAGAGGCAATGAAAGCCTATTTCAGGAAAACAAAAATTTTGAGTGCAAGATTAAATAAAATAAGCAAAGTGCTACATGACAGCATCACTTCACATGTTCCTCTTTTGTTTCCTTAAAACTAGTGTCACGTTCCTGGATGACAGGGGGTATGGTTTTAAGCTTACTGTAGTAGTAAACTATATATGCATGATAGTCATTTTCTATTTTTCTTTATTATATTTTAATCATTTTTAACTGTGTCCTATATTAGTCTGAAATCACTGGCATGACCTACAACTACCATAGGGTTATGTTTAACTGGGAATACTCTGGATAAATTTGGATTGGGCTAAAAATTTGAAATTCATTTCTGTTTTCTACTGTATCATAGTAGATACAAGGATCAGAAAATATAATAAGCATATTATTATCATCAAATTGAAAACCACTGGGGCTTGGTCTTTCAACAAAGGCCATGCATGCTGCTGTGGGTGTGCAAATGGTGATAGTGACTTATTTTGTGCATGTGTGTTGCATGAACATGTCTCCACCAGTAACCATCATTACTTAGAATTCACTGTTTTGACCACTCTCTCCTTTATGTCACTGATACACTGATCACGGTGCAATTTTGTATATTGATTTCTCAATTGCTTCCCTAAAACAAATCAGAGTTGGTGATGGTTATGTATTAATGGTACTAGGAACCAAAGATGTTTGGTCAGCAGCCTAGGGAAATTTAAAAGTCAGGGAAATTATGGCAGTATCTCCCCAAAATCCACCCCAATTTTATTTTGTAAGCACTTTAAAAAGGGTCTATGGAGGTTGACCCCAATAGTGAAATGGGATTTCACCTACATCATTTTTTTTTTTTTTTGGCATCTCCACTGTGATTTCTAAAACTGGGCAAATTAGTGTCAACTGTATGTGGTGGTTTGCATTGATATAATTCAGAATGTAACCTCAGGAAGCAGGGTATGGATAGCTCTTGCCAACTGGCTTTACGATTTAACAGTTAGCAGTAAATTAGTAGGCATTAATTAATATTCAGGTGATTTTTACATGTAGGGATAAATGAATCTAATATTTCTCAATAAATAGAAGATTGGAGTTGTTTAACTTTTCCAACTACTAGTTCACATATGTTATATATATATACAATTATTTCATTTTCGTGTCATAAAATAATTCATTTACTCTCCAATCCTTTTTTCTCAACTCCCTCATTTTTAATAGGAGTAGCCTTTGAATACAGATATTCTTTATTTATTACATAGATTTCAGATTGCACATTAATTTTACAATCATTATTTAAAGTATATGGTAGAATCATCAAAGTCAGAATTCGGCATTACAAATCTCTAAACCATTGTAGAAAGTTTTCACACATTAATACTTAAGACGTTGTATCCCTATATAGGAGAAAACATTTGCAAACAATAAAATGTAATGTAAATATTCACTCCAGAGTCTTCATTACTTTTTTCAAGCTCTGGTTTTGAAAACAACTAATAATGTTTAAGTGTCTGCCTCGAAGATTTTTCACAAAGCCATTACTACTGCTAATTAGTTACAGGACTCTACATTAAGCATGAATTTTAAATTTTTTTTACTTTGCTTCTATATCAAATCTAAATAAAATACTAAAAAATGCAGCTTTCTACACTGCTTTGTGTACAAAATGCATAATTATCATTAATTATTTTAATATCTAATTCAGCCAAAAAAAACGTTTCTTTACCATAATAAAATAAATAATTTAGTAATGTGTTGGTAATGTCTTCAAGATCATTTGGTTTATTCATGTCAGGTAAGGTGATGGCTAAATCCCTTGCACAGGTGGTACATTTATCTCCAGAGAAGGCCATTCTTTAACTTTCTTGGGAAGTCTGTGTTAGTACCTGTTACACAAAGAGATAACCTAAATCCTTCTTTCTGATACATATTTTTTCCCCTGCATCTATTTCTACTGAACAGAGTTAATAGGTGACTACTACTAATCCTGATGTAATATCACAGTAAAAGACAGCAAATTGGTACTCAATCTTATTTCTAAAACTAATTTCCACTTAATCTTTTTTCTTAGGATCTATTTTGTCTCCCTTTAATAAATTTTCTTAGCATTCATACTCCTTAAGCTATGGAGTACTCCTTAAGCACTTCAAAGTTCTTCATTAAAAGTCTAACCCATTGTCAAAGAGTGGAAAAGCGATTTCAAATTTTGCATATTCTGCATATACATATGTATGCATTATAATTTTTTCACAATTTCTCTAATATGTGAGAGAGATACCTAATCCTACTTCCATCATTCATATACTAATTTTTACCTCAAACATAGTGGCTTTTGTCTATTTTGCTTTCCAAGTCATCAGTAAAAATCTACATCATTTTCTCTACTTCATAAATAAGTCATAACACAATTTTGCCCTTTTAATGCTTCCACCTCCTAGTTATCTCAAGTAACCCAGCTTCCCTCAGATACTGGAGGGTTCCATTTCCAGTTTGTCTATGAATTTGTCATATGACTCTGAAGTAAAACTATTTTCAAGGTTTGTTACAGCTTTTACCTCCTCTCTAGCCTATATGACTCATAAACGAAATAAATTAATCTAATACAACTTCTTATAGGCTATATTGATCATTACCCATTGTCTTATCATTTGATAAGAATTTCCAAATTGATTTTCCATGAAGATAGTTTTCTCCTGCAAATAATATGTCATGCACTGAAACAGAAAATGTGAAGAAAAATAATTTGATGATTACCTCTTATGTATCTTTCTAAGTGCTAAACTAATTTCCTTATACTTACTGAGAGTGTTCTTTTACCAAGTTTAATTATTAAACACCGCATTTGCATCTTCTTTCATGTTAAGTCACTTCAGCAATTTGGGTTTTATTGAACTTTAGCTAAAAATAAACTCAGTGCCCTAAGAAATATTGTACAAATACCTGATGATTTAAAAACAACCTTTGTTTGGTTTCCTTCTTTCCGATCACATTTGGCCCTCAAAAATGACTTTTTTAAGCAGCATTTTTTTTAATCTAAAATCTATCAGATGCTCTTAGCTATATTTCCAGCACCATCTAAAAGAAAAATATATTCTCCATTAGTATCTCATAACTCATGATAAATTTAAATAGCCTCCTCATACAAATTTTAAATATTTTTAATCTAAAATTCTTCCCAGTTGTGGCTTTAGCCTCTAGCTTTATTTCTAAGTGTAGGTATTTCTTTGTAGCTGGAAACCGGCCTACTTTATGTTTAATCAGACACTTGAAATATATTATAGCACTATCCAGCTGTTGGTTTAGTCTACTTGGTCACCTGTTTTCCACCTTCTCCTAATATATTGAAAAATGTAATCTGGTCATCCATCTTGTATATGCTTCTCTTAAGAACATCAAGTCCTCCTCTATGCTCTTAAATTTTACATTACTTTCTACTGAATCTCTTATTTCCCTCTATTTCTGCCCATTCATTTCCTTTAAATTTATTTACTTTGTTTTTCAGGTTATTCTCCTTTCTTTCATTAGAATCCTAAATCCCATCTGTTCATGATCACTCTCAGTGAGGCTGCCTTTCACCTTTAAATCCTCAACCAAGGCCTCTCTGAATATAGACTTAGGAGGTAGGAAACCATGTATTCTGGTCCTTTATTCTTATTCTTTTTTGGCCTCATATTCTGTCCACTTAGGTTTACAATTGGTGAAATAGGGATATTGTTAATACATACCTTAATTAAAATCTTGAATTTTTTTTCATTTGCATTTAGATGGGTTTAGAGGAACCCAAGCCAACACTGATTATCTTGCAGATTCTAGAAGACTTCTTCATTTAAACATCTGCTTTAAAATCAGTAGAAAGAAGCATAATTATCTTTTTTATACAGCATTAAATAAATTTTAAGTGCCTTTTCTAAGTAGCATGCACAAGTTATTTTAAGTAATATTTTAAGTTTTGCTGAATTAATTAAAATGTAGATTAAAAGAAAATCTGGATTAACTCTTTATTACTAAGAGCCAAAAAAAATTTAAAAAAATAGGATACGAGTTTAGAAAGTTCTTTCACCAGCAAATAAGAGAAGCTCAAGTAGTAAATGCAATGAAGTTGCTAATTCTGAGGCCAAATCTGAGTATGACATTTTGTCAACCAGTTTCCCAGTCGTATCAGATCCAGTGTCTCCTTATCTCTACATATATTTTGTTATACTTATTTTGCTATCCTGAAATGGAACTCTAAGATAATTTAACCTAGTTCTAAAATATCAACATGATTCCCTAACTGTAATATATGGGAGAAATAAAAGAAAAGCAGTTTATAATAAAATATTGATTTCAATATGTTAGTGTTCAACTATAACTGCACTAGAAAACATAATGCAATAATCAGACATATGAAGAAAATGTGGTTTTAAAAGCAATAAGTACATGAGAAAACATTCATACAGGTACCAGATAAAATGGACAGCAGGAGTATGGATGGGCAGCATAAACAAAACCACCATTAGAGTCAAAAATTATATCAGACTTATTTATATACGAATTTTAAAAATGGGAAGTAACTAAAACTGAATTATGATTAATATACCAATACAAACTAAGGAGAAAATAATGAAGCATGGTATTCTCACAAATGATCTAGCTCTTGCTTTTAATGGTAGTGTTAAAATAATACCTTATGTGATATAATGCAATAGAAGTGAATTTCACAGAAGAAAGAAATTCCACTAGATGTCAGGACATATATTCATCCTCTAATACATGAAAAGGATCCTGTAAACATGTTTTGTTATGTAATGAGAAACAGAAGATGGAATGGAAAATGAAATGGCATTTGAGACATTATAGAGAAGTTGTGGCAGATCTCCAGGGAGTTTTGAGAATGAGATTGAAAACCAACAGGCAACCCAAAGACAAATAAACAATTTCAAGTGCATCTTTTTTAAGACATAGTTTTCTTTTCATTGTTCCATATCATTTTACGTATATAGGAGGATATTTATATGAAATATTTTTGAAGAAACTTTTATTAGTGTGATTTTGGTAATTCTCTGCAAATTTAATAATATTTGCTTGTAACACGATAAAGAAGACTCAAATCTCTTAGCTTACACATTTACAAATGACAGATCCAAACACAGATTGTATCTAAACTCTGAAATTTTGTATTGGCCACTCAAATGCCATAAGGAGTGTAGCTCAAGGTGGCATAATTTTCCAAAATGGTAACCATTTTGATAAAGTTCTGAATAAAACAATATATATTCTTACCTCTACATGGAAGTTGTAGCTCTAGAAATTTCTATTTATATTAACCACATGTAAAAAGTACATTGTGGTATTTATATGTGAAGTAGTTCATTTTAAAGCTCAGTTTATGAATAAACAGGCTTTTCACCTACATAAATGCTCTTGAGACATGTAAGGCAATTCTTTAAGGCAGGAGAATTGTGACATTGAAATTCTTTCATAATTATGATGACTAAAAATGCCCCCACAAATCTCCCCTAGAGTGAAATACTACCACAGTTGAAATCACATGCTTATATAAGTGCAGCTCATTCAGTGGAGTTTACTGGAACTGGTCACAAGGGCAATTAAAGTACATGCACAGTGTCTTTGTGTCTATCAACATCATAGAATCTGTGATGACATCGATGATCCATGATTTTAGCCCCAATTTTAAGCAACTCTGAGGACAATTTGCTATGGAAATGCAGCATAGAGACGGATGATGCAGAAAGAGAATGGAAAGATGAGCTTAAGGGTTTTGAATACAATTTAACTATATATTTGAGCTCTGTTACCTATAATCTCTTAATAGCATCCCTGTTAGTTAAATAACCTAAGGAGTGAAAATATGACATTAAAGTCAGTGAAAAGACAATATCTAAGAAACCTAAAATCCTAGCATAATCTACAAATTATAAATATTAAGGTATAAAACCTAGAACTCAACTATCGAATGTTGCAGAAAGGGAAACACTATCCGGGTATGCATTACAATAAAATAAATTAGTGATGTGGGCTGAAGACATCTAAAAAGACCTGAAGAATGGAGCTTCTGTCAGAGTACTATCTGAAGACTAGATTAATTTGTTGCCACTATTAGCTCTTATTTCTGTCTTTGTATAAATAGAAAAGAGAGTAAGGTTCTATATGTAAATGAGAACATATGAGGCACTAAATGCCTGGAGAGCTCATAACATTTTTCTTCTAGATGGACTTGATCATTATTATGGATAAGACTCAGGGAGTCAACAGAAATGCAACTCGAGCAACATAGTGTTTGTTAAATACATGAAAATTTCTTAAGATTACTTTAAACTTCTATAATAAAAAAGTGTGGACTTTAATAAACAAGTATAGTGTGATTTTCCCCCATAGTAACTATAAACAAAATGATGGGCAATGCTTTTTTAGCATTGCATCTGACCTGAGTTGATTGATTGTTGTCCAAAAGGCAAATCCTTTAAGTCTAATTTTAAAGCATTTATACCTTGCTTGATGCTTAAAATACACTTCAATCCTGAAAATGGGTTCACTTCATTTTGAACAAAGAAAAAATAACAGAAGGCAAAATATGCTGCCTAACAAGTTTGTTGATGCAATTTGTATGTTTTAACCACTTCCTGGGGCACAAAAATAGGGAGCTCATGATTTTTATAAAATTCTCCCTGATGTTAATTTTTAAGAGCTAAATAACAGCATATGTAATGTTGCTCATTACACAAGATACTTCTCAGAGAATTTCCTGATGCTACATAAGCAACAGACAACAGAGTCATCCCAAAGAAGGACATAGGTAGTCAGTCTACGCCCTCAACAAGGAAACCAGGAGTCTTGCCACCTTGCCAAGTTATCTCTGTAGGAAAGATTTCGAGAAGTGACTATGTACTACTAGCTCCAGACTAGAACTGTTCCCTAGCTGTGGTCACTTCTATTGTAAGTTGTTTGCCAGAGCATTCTTCTTGTGTGGTTTTTATAGCACCTTTTATTTTTCTCAGAAAGTGATCAAGTCTTAAATATAAGTGAAAGAAAAAAAAAGATCTAAAAATTCCATGTATGATCCTAGAATTTTTGATAGAGTACACACATGCACACAAAAATGGCCTTTCACCCTCCCCAGCTTTATCTGTAATTCCTTTATCTGGGTTTAACTCTTTTAGAAGCTCTATGGAGCATTTCATATAAGTAGTGGAAACATGAAGAACCTAGATGACTTGTCACGCCTCTGACACAGAGAGGGGAGTAATACAGATTGGAGCAGGGTAAACAGCCCATTTGGGAAATTTCATGGACAATGCGACTTTAACCATAGTTAAGTCCCTTCTCAAATAATCCTCAAATTACAAAATGAAATTTTTAAACAACTTTAAAGATAGAATTTGACCAATAACAGAGAGTGTAGTTTTTTCTTTTATTCCAGCCTTTAATGAAAGAAGCTAATTAACAGCTAGATCTGCCATTTACTCTCGGGGTGCACAACTAGAACCCAGTCTTATTCTCAGATACTCACATTCCACTCCATGTGGCCCAAGGTGACCCTAAGCCCTGTGTTCAGGTATAAGCTGGCTGCATTTAGCACACTCAAATCAGGATCATATTGGTCATGAATCATTAGCAGGGCATTCAGAACTCTCTTTCTTCTATATCTTCTTATATTACTCTTACAAATACTTTCCTTTTTTTTTAGGGCCCTTTAATCATATCAAGTCAAGCCTCCTGGGATCCACATCGGATTCCAACCTCAACAAATACAGCACCATTAACAAGATTCCACAGCTCACTCTGAATTTTTCAGATGTCAAAACTGAGAAAAAGAATTCATCTCCTCCTTCTTCAGATAAAACCATTATTGCACCCAAGGTTAAAGATCGAACACACAATGTGACAGAGAAAGTGACCCAGGTAGGACACAATTTTCTTATCAATTTCAACTGTTTTATAGGTTGTTTTCTGCACTATAAAACATATCCTTTTTCTTATAAATGACTATCAGTAGAACTAAGACATTTATTTATAGTCCTATTTATCTTGAGATGTTGGGCAACTCTTTAATATAACAGATTAATAAAGCTATATACTACGATTTTGTCTATTGCAAGACTAAGCAAAACCAGGCTAACATGACATGGTTGTTCCTACGTTTGTAGAGATGGTTAACCTGCTATTCATCATGTTTCGACAGTTATTGTTTGGCTGCCAACTCTCATATTATTACAGCATGGTTTTTTTAATATAATGGATGTGTCTATTGAAGCTTTAGGGGACTAATTGGAATTTTCTCTGAACTGTGGTTTCCTTTTTGCACTTACTCTACTAAAAAGAATCAGATCTAAGTCAGTTAACCTGGAGAAAAGAGCTGTCTGAGATGATGAAACGTCAGAGAAACAACACATTTTATTGGAACAATACCTTACTGTTTTCAAATAAATACTGCAACTTGAACTAGTATAAAAAGCTATGTCTAGCAGGAGTACTGCTTCAGAGAGTAGATAGAAATGATTTCTACTTATTATACCAATATAGCAACCTAAGCAGTACCTAGCTTTTGCCTACAGTGCACTTACATTGCTGGGAATTCATGACTCTAAAGTCAAGCAAGCAGTTCTTTTATGAACAATTTACTCAGTATATTTGCTTAGCAAATCTTTGCATAAACTCTCTATAATATAAAGCCAAGCTTGCCCCCATTCTCTATCCCAAGCATTGAAGTTTTTGAATTAATGAAGTTTTTTTGTAATTGTAATCACTACAAACAACACTATAGTACTGTTCCAGATAACCTCTTATGTATGAGCTGAAACAGCTATGAAAAGACCATGAGCAAGTTATAAATAGACCTGTGCTGTCTATATTTATTTGAGATGAGAACTTACATATGCCATTCTTGAGAGCTTCTTTTCTATGTATTTTAATATTTATGTAATAATGAGGCTTTCTATTCTTGGCATTTCACTTAACTTACATTTAGTCACAGTTTACTGTTATGCACATTGCATTAACATCATTTTGTATTTTCCTTTCACCTATTTTCACTATAAAAATTCTATTATTTATAGATTCCTCCCATTATATGAATATATAGAAATCAAGAGACTTAAGAGAAGAAAGAAGAAAAGTTTGAAATGTTATGTTCAGGGCCCTGAAAGTGCATAAGGGAATCAAATTCAAAGAGAAGCACAGCATGGCAGTGGGGACTGTGGAGAACTGTGGAGTGCAGGCCTCATCTCAAGCAGACAGCTGAGACACAGCTCTAGGTAATTGTAGTTAGGCAGAAATACTTGACCAATAAATGAATGTTTGCAAATCTTTCCATTTTAAAAGAGAAGCTGGAAATGCAGAATTTAAGATAATTTCTTTATTTCTTAAAGTTGACAAACTAAAAAATGATTTGAACTTTTTTAGGCCAAACAAAACACATCTTAAGGCCTGTGGGCAGCTATGTGTGATCTCAGCAAGTTTTAGATGTGCTTGGTCCATCACAGAGGCCACTCTATCATGCCACGTTCAGCAGATCCACTGTGCCAGAAGAGCATGATACACATATAGATCTGAGAAGCACCTGCTCTAGGGGCTTTCCCAGATAGTGGGACAGGAAACATATATATAAATATCAATAATGAAATGCATGATAATAAAGAATATTAGGGAGAAAGTTATTATACTATAAGGGAAGAATTTACAGGGAGGAAAAAGAGACAAGATTAAACACTTAAGCCAGATCTAGAAGGTCACATCAAACTGCATAGTCAGTAAATTTCAAGAGCATAAATCAGAGTCAAACTGGATTGTGTTTTATTTCAGCCATTTATTGTAGATCATGAATGCAAGCAGCATTTATTGTGTGACATTAAGGCAAATTTCAGGACTGGGAAAACTTATTTATCAAAGTTGATATAAGAATTAAATAGAAATGTGGAAAGTGTTCATCATACTATTAAGTACATAACAAGCAATGTCAGGTCATTATTATGTTTATTAATATTCTTGTATGATCCCCCTGCTCTCCTCACCATCTCTGAAGGATCTCTTTATCCCTACATCATGAGGGCCTAGTAGAACCCTGGCAGAATGGAGTTCATCAAATGTTTGCTAAATAAAAGAGTACATAGATGGATGGAAGAGTTAACCAAGGGGAGGGATAAGAATTCCAGGTGGAAAAAAACATAATAACAAAGTTATGAAGGCATTAAAGCCCATATGTCTTTTTAGAACAAGTGGTCTTCTGAGCCGGTGAGAGGGTAGTCTGGACAATTTACCTTCAAAATAATCCTTTTGTACCTTTTCACATGTCTTGGGGGTCTGAGTAAAATGCAACAGCTTCCATCACAAGATTTGCATGTTTTATGATCTCATACTTTATCTTTAAAGCTCTCTGACTTTCACAGTTAGCTTTGTAATATAACAATATTTTAACATTTAAAAATGCTTTAAAATATTGCCATAGACCTAATGTTTGCATCTCCATCAAAATTTACATGCTGAAACATAATCACCAGGGTGATGGCATTTGGAGGTGGGGCCTTTGAGAATAGGTTATGAGTATGGTGCTCTCATGAATGAGATTCATGTCCTTATAAGAGAGGCCACAGAGAGCTCTTTGGCCCCCTTCTGCACTGTGAGGTTACAATGAAAAGATGAAGGTTATCTATGAACAAGGAAGCAGGCCCTCAATCAGGCACTAAATGGGCTTGCAACTTGATCTTGGACTTCAGAGCCTCCATAACTGTGGACAATACATTTCTCTTGTTTGTAAGCTACCAAGTTGATAAGTATTTTATTTTAGCAGCCCAAAAGGACTAAGATGACTACTTACCACTGAGTGACCCTGAAGCCCACTAAGAAACCCCAGAGTTTTCCTAAAGCTTCTTATACTTCCCACAAATTGTGGAGTGTCCCCCTCCTACTTTCCCAAGTACCCCAACTGGAGAGGTATGATACAGGCAAAAGGCTTTTTCAAAGTGCTGGAAGATCAGAATTTGATCATATTTTATAAAAGTTCACTTTTTTTTACAGTGTAAAAAAATACAGTGAATGGAAGGAAATTCTGGAGGCAGGTAAAACACTTAAGTTGCTATGGTCCTTGCTGGAAATAATAAGGGACTGAATAAAGGCTGAGACCACAAACTGGGAAAAAAGGCATCAGTAGGAATGCTTTATCTTCTTTGTGCGTGCCCTCTTTGGCTCTTAGTAACAAACCTTCCAATCGTCCACATGTCAAACCAAACAATGTAGAGACCAAATATCAAGAACTTCCTCCTGCAGGCATAGCCTCTTGAAATTTTATTTAAGCACTTGAAAGCAGAGCTCTTCAATAACTCATTTGTAGGATTATATACTTTATTTTGTGTTTGTGAAATTTCCTAATTACAGCTATCTTTGAAATTTCCATATTCACTACTTTTAATATCAGTTGTCCTCTAGTCACCAAAAACAACTTGTTAATAACCAAAACACTTTACTTGTCTTTTTAATTTCTTTTTTAGGCCTGCATGGAGATTCTCCTTATCAGGAAATTTTCAACATACTTGCTGTAGGCAGATAGCAGTATTTTCTTAATCAAATGTTCTTGCTTATTTTATTCACATAATAGATTTTTATGGTATTTCTTTCTTTAAAAGAAGTCAAGATTTTGTTTATAGATTATTCAACAATAAATTTTAAACACTCTTCAGTGCACAAACAATAGAGCAGTCATCAAGAGAAAAAGGCGTAGACGTTGTTCTGTCTCACCACTTGAATCTTATCTCTATTACATTAAATTAGAATTAGGCAATTAGTTATTTGCCTCCTCAGCTAGAGTGACCTTCAATGTAGGGACTATGTGATCATTCATTCATTCATTCATTCGTTTGTTTGTTGTTCATTTGTGTGTTTGTTTATTCATTCAAAAGCATTTATTGATATACATTATATATTATATTATCTTATATATACCCTATATATTATATACAATATATTACGTATTATGTGTATATATAACATATATGTATTGTATATAATATACTATATATGTATTGTACATAATATATTACATATGTGTATATAATATACATATATTATGTG
This sequence comes from Cheracebus regulus, assembly GCA_963574635.1. Lineage (NCBI taxonomy): Eukaryota > Metazoa > Chordata > Mammalia > Primates > Pitheciidae > Cheracebus > Cheracebus regulus. The sequence goes on from CAUYQU010023146.1 coordinate 194,698, forward strand.
TATTATATGTAATATATAATATATATCAATATGTATATTATATGTGATATATAATGTATATCAATATATAATATATACACACACAGTGCCAGGTGCTGGGAATTCAGAGTTAAAAATGCAAATCTCTGCCTTTGAATCTGGAAGAAGACAGACAAGTACAGTACCTTGGCATTATCGTGCAATGTAAGGTACTTTTCTGTGGGTAAATACAGAGGGTGCAGATGGTGCTAAGAGGGGAAACTTTACCTGCATTGGGAGTTTGGAATAGTGTTTGGAGAATAGAAATTCTTAAGTGAGTTTTGGAGCTGAGAAGTTTCCAAGATAAGGAATAAAAATCTGAAGTGAAACACATGTGGGGATCTCTATGTACCAAAGAATGAATGAAGCATGAGGTGTTTGTATGACTAGTGTCTAGTATAATTATATGACCTATAATAGCATTGTAAAAGATTCAAATATAAACCACTGAGGGTATTGGGTTGAATGAGGCAAGAGTAAGTCTGCAGTCAAAAATCTGCAAAGCAAAATGCCTTCCTTCTGAAACCTTTTGTTAGGCAAGACTCCAGTTCTTCCTATTTGGGATCCATAGACCTCTTTGACCTTATTAATCTTCTGGAATGCATCATGTCATATTTCATTATGCCATATTTCATCTGACCTTCTTTATTTGGAGAAAAGAGAATATAATTCTCAGAAGATGTGTGTGTGTTTTTTTCCTTCACTACAGTCCAGCCAGTACAGGCTGATGTGCAGTAGTGTACATCTCAGGGAGGCAAGCCCTTGGCTGGCCGTTTCTACCAAATTCCAGTGGAGTGGTGGAGAGTTAACAATGAATTGTAAGAAAAGTTGGGCGGAGAACAAAGGTAAGGTCTCTTTTAACCAAGCAATTCCACTTCTCAATTGAAGGTCAAATTATTGACTATATTTGCCCCATTTTAATAAAAGTGAACCACAATTTTGCACTCTTCTATGATTTTGTTATTCTTGAGGCTAGTTTAGTTTAGATGTTGTGCTAATTTTTTAGGATTAAATGCATCATTTTGTTGTCATGGTCAGTTTGACAAGTTTTGCATTAGACCACTCTTCCTGAATAAGAGTATCAGAATAGTTTATGAAGATGGGACTGTGGATTTCAAATCTTTATTGGCCAGCCATATGAGACTGTTTTGGTCAATACTGTAACAGAATGCAAGTAACAGAAATCCAATTCAAATCACTTTAAGCAAAAAATGAAAAGAAAAGGGAAGTTTATTGGGCCAAATTACTGAAAGGTACAGAGAAAGATCTGCTTTGGGGAGGGTTACATTCATTTTTGTATAACTTGTGACATTCTTTCCCTTTCTTCTGTGTTGATTGCACTCCCCACCTAATAGCAGAAAGTTCCTCAGACTCTCCTGTCTCACCCAGTGCTTACAGTTAGTAATTTGGAGAGAAGGACCTTCTCTCTTCCAGTGTCCATATTATTCCCAGAAAAAGACGACATTTATTGACCAACCTGGGCCCTGTGTTCATCCTTGTAGTGGAAGAAGTATAGCCCCTTGACTGACAGTCACACCAGAAAAATGCAGTGGGAGAAGAAAACCTGTAGAGCAAGAGAATCAAACAACCATGGCCCATTGCAGAGATGAAGACAGGAATTCAAACTAGCAGCATTAACCACACACACACACAAACACACACCCCTCCTCTTCACACACACACACACACACACCTCCTCTTCACACCTTCTCACACACACACACACACACACACACACACACACACACACACACACACACACAGTCCACATTGGGTGATGGGTAGATTCTAGAAACAAAGAAATATAAAATCTAGTATAGATACTCAAGACATTATAAATTACTTGGAAAAACACTACATAACAGTATATAGCATTTACACATGCTAATTTAATTAATGCTACACCGCCATATTATGAAAGTAACGATAGTTTACATTTCCTTTAAACTTAATATTGGTCAAACTATGACCACATAGTTCTATTAGTTGGCCTTTATTGCTAAGAGGAATGTCTGGCAAATTCAGTGGAAACCCATTTTGAGATAATGAGAAAATAAGATGTATGAAGGGACCTTAATGAGCCAGAAGATTTTAATCTGCAGAACAGATGAGAAAAAAATATACTATTAATCCACAAGTAGAATTTTCCTATAGCTCTACTAAGGAAAGTACTTAAGAAAATTAGTTCAGATTTAATCACAAAATAGCTTAGGTCACAAAGAAATTTCTGAACATTAAAAAGGCCATATAATCTATGTAGAACTTTAGAGCCAAAATAGATTCCCAAGATTTAGTATTCATGTAAGTATATTATTGTCATGAAAATAGAATTATGGTAACTTTAATAATTTCTGACATTGATTGAGTATTTAATATGTGCCAGGCTCCATGGTAAATGGTTTATTGGATTATCAATTTTAATCTATATGACAGGGCTATGAGATCGTGCTATTATTATCATCTGCATTTCATAGAGGAGAAATTAGAGAAAGGAAGCAACTTGCTTAGGTCACATAGTAAATGATAGAAGCAGCCTTCAAACCAAGGTAATCTGATTCCAAAAGTGAAGTTCTCAGTCTCTAAAATATATCCGCTTTATGATTCTGTTCTGTTTTCCCATTTGTCCCCTAAATCTCCTCAGGAGTTACTACGGCAGTTGGACATATTTGTAACATTTGACTGTGACACCCAATGTTCCAATCTGAATAGTAGTAACTAATCAGAAAAGTGAGGTTACAAAAATGGGAAAGAAAAACTGGCAGATTTTCTCCAAAGCTCCTCAAACTCTGCAAAAAGTCTACAAGCTATCTTTGCCATGGAGGTTCATTTCCAGCACAGTCTCTTGTTTAAATTTACATCCCATCTACTTCACATGGATTTCAGATTAGAATAGTGGGATTGGAATTTTGTTGGTCATATGCTGCTCACAGTAAAAGCAAAACCACCCTGATATTACTGACTTAAAAAAGAGCTGAAATATGATGGGCCTCTTATTTATAATGAACTTTGTTCATTGTGAACAGGTTCATTATCTCTTCATTGTGATTCAGTTTCTCTCAATTTATGTTTATTTTTGATAGAAATCCAAAACAAGTATTTATGATTTAGTACTTTTTTAGAAATGTAGGCTGATTTGTAATAGAGAAATTTTAATGAAGGAATAATATTGATTTTATCTTATTAGCTAATGTTTAAAATTATTTATCATCTCAGGCTTAAGAGTCAAAGTTTCTCCCATTTAAGTATTAACCAAGACGAACCCCATTTAACTTCTGATTTCAGATGAGACTGCATGTACTCAGGGCGGTATGGCCATAGATATTAGTACAAAATGCCTTAACATGTTCTGTAGTTTCCTTCAAATTGGATAAATTTAGTCCTAAATTTCTTCAAAGATAGGATTTGAAACATCTTTCAGATACAACAACAAACTAAAAGTGGTTGTATATATAGTAATACTTTTCCATAATAATTTCATGGTTTAAAAATTACACTTAATTAAAAAGGCAAATTTTCAACAATTATTTGTATAAAGACTCACTGATTCTTGACTCTTGAAATTAATAAAAACAAAATTCACAATACTGATGCAGGACTTTTTGCTCCTGAGCTCAGCTAGGACTGGGTTCTTGTCTCATGACCAGGAAGAAGTAGGCACACGGATACTCAAAGAATGAGTGGAGTAGAATTTAAGCAAAGGAAAGCTCTTAGCAAAGAGAGAGGGGTTCTGAAAGCAGGTTCTTAGTTTTCTCCCTTTTCAGTTGAATACAAAGACTTTTATATATCCAAGTTAATGGGGCTGGGTTCCCTATTTGTATATGGCATGAATTCCAGGTGGCTCTACACTATCCACTTAGTCCACTGCAGCCATGCTTGGGCAAGCCCCCTATGCAAGTTCCCTTATCTGCACAAAACATCTGGTGTAAGCACTTGTAGGGCTGGTCAGAGGTTCTCTAGGGACTATTTCCTTACTGTCTGCCTAAAGAAAGCTGGCTAACTGTTTTCAAACCTTCTTCAGGAGTGGAGACCCCAACTGCTGTTGGGGAAAGTAGACAATGACCATTCTAAACTGCTTCCTGCTGACAGGGAGTTCTGTTTTTGAGAAAGTGGCAGTTAGAGCTCCTCCCGAGGTCTGTTTAAGGGTCACTAGAAGAATGGCATATCCATGCATGGTTTCATTTGCATTGCCATTTGAAGTTCAATGGGCTTTTAGCGAGAAGAAACAATTTGAGTTATCAGAAGACACATATCAAAATGAAACTGGGGGATAAGTATAGCTGAACAATTCTAAGACTGCCAACATGCCCAAATAACTGGCGGCTGTAGCTATCTCTGCTATGATTTGGGTATATGAGGCTTGGCTTTGGTTAGCTCCCTTGATCTTATTTTCCCAAACAAAGAAACCTCCAGGTTATGGGCACCCTATTTATTTCTATCACTTGGAAGGATTTGCAGGATAATTACCCAGAATTAAAATAATGATCTAGATTTTTACATTACCCAGCCCTTTTGTTTCTTCTGAGCTGCAGTTGGATATCGCTGGTTGGTTCACAGGAACAAGCAGGGTTAGTCTAAAATGTAGGCAAAAACTTAAAAACGACTGATGAGATTAGAATGGAATCACAAGTGTATAAGTTTGGAAACATAACTTTTCTCTCTCCAGTCCTCATTTTTGTCAAAAATAAATCATGTTAGGACTGAGTTCTTTATAAAATAAACACCAGTCTTATACTTGGCTTGATTATCTGCATAAGGTTCAGCAAGAATAGTTATATTTCACATAGGCTTTTAAATTGGCTTTGATAGAACTCTGTCCTACTAGGAGTCTCAGATAAGACCTTTTAAAGCCTAGTCCAGCCGTGGGTTTGTACTCTAAAATACCTATGAGTTGGGCAAATTCCTCTATTCTTGAAGTCCTCAGAACATAGGACTCCTGAGCCTGTTGGAAAGCGATATTCTTTACTCACTACAGGTTAGGAACCCTGTATGAGGACTGTGTAGACAAGGAAAGATGCCAGTGTTCCTAAGGAGCTTTTATTGGTTCTGCAGGTCAAGCTTGATTTGAAGGGAAGCACATCCTTCCAGTCAAAGCCTTGGTAAAACAACCAGTTTCTCCAATTGTGACTTATCGCAGAAAGAAAATGGATCCTTACTGCACTGATGCAAATAACGATATTGCCATAAGTTAAAAATACTCACAAATAGTTTCCAAATTCTGGAGAAGGCAGGCAGAAAGAAACAAATATGCTCCAAATTTTGTTCACAGGAGCATACCTTACTCAATTATCAAAGGCTGTAAATAGCTCAAAATAAGTTTCCTTGATTCTGAAAACAAAACAAGGATCAGCAACATTTTAAGTAAAAAGTTAAAAGATTACATCAGTTTTCCATTAGTTCAGTCCATCCAGTTAACTCTTGTTCCATTTGATATTCACAAGCATTTCAGGTCTTCATGAGTCTCATATGTTTCCCTCTATTCCCATCTCATAATCTCCAAAGATATCAGAAACTTGTATTTAAGAGCTCCTGTCCAAGTCCTATAGCGGATTATAAACCATTTTTTTAAAAGGATCAAAGCAAGACAACAATTATCTATGAATGACAAAATATCCAGGATAGTTATAGTCAAAAACATGATTGACAAAGAAATTTTGTTTTTTCTGTGGTTTACAAAAGCTCAACATAATAACCTTTATTATGATTGATAGCTTATACTCACACATTAGAGTTTTAGACATCCCTTACAATTTTGGAACATATATTGATATTGTTCACTAAAATATAACCTAAAGAAGATTAAACATCAGTTTGGAAATCCCACATAATTAAACATGTCAAACATTCCTGATTACCTCTCTTTTGGATGCTCCAGGGGCCGTCTCTAGCATCTAAAAATTAGGGGTCAGGAAAGACAACCTTGAAACTGAAGTTTGATTTTGTGAAGCCCGCCAAACAGGGTAAAGGTTCAAAGCATTTGATATAATGAAATAGAATTCCCGATTACCCTAAGTTATTTATTAAGCCACAATAATGACTCAAAAATTTTAAGAAAGGCAAAAACCTTTCATTATTCTTTACTATTACATGAAAATCTTGTTCAAGAGAGAGAAAGCCAAATGCATTAGTCTACTATTAATATCAACCCCAAATTTTAAATAAAACCTTAGAGATAATTCTATCTATAGAATTATCTGGTTAAGAGTATAGAGTCTTAACGAGATTAACCATGAGGTAAGATTCTTGTAAACCTTTATAACCCTTTACAAATCTTCGTTAAAGAACAGATCAGTACCTTAAGAAAGCCTTGTTATGCCTTTATTTCAATACACAATTTATGGAAAAACTATATAATACCTTTTTGAAGTTAGTCAATATGTTCACACACAGAATTTCTTTTGCAAGATTATTTTTTACAAATCTTCCACCATTTGTTTAAACCTTCAGGTTTATCTTACCTATTTCAAAACAATTTTTTAACCCTAGGCAAAAATGTACATTCTCATGCTTTCTTATAATCTTTTACTAAAAATACATTTTACTTTCCTTACACAACTTCCATATACATCTATTTTCAGTAGTCTCAGTTACATGTTATGATGGGAACTGTTAGTGATTTTTAATTTTAGTGCAAAACCTCATAAGTTATTTTCATTATGTACTAGGCACAGATAAGGTCTGACTCTTTCCAGCATAGTTAGGGATGTGGTTAATTCTGTATGTCCCCAGGCCTTACCAAATTGTGAAGCAGGCAAGTCAAGCAGTTCTCAAATGCCAAAGAAGTAGCTTATAACCTTAAAACATTTAGCAAACGTAGTATCTGACCTGCATAATTTAGACTACGTATTTACATTTTGAAGTCATTTGTATTTTACCAATAATACTTAAGACTTTTATTTTTTAAAGATTAAAGTCACATGAACTAAAAGGCATTATAGGTTTTATTTTTCCTCAAAACATATTTCATCTAAGCACTTATTTTTCTGTAAGCCAATTAATTGGAGTTCTTTTTTTATATAGCCATCACCCATCTAACACATATATGATTACATGGACAAAAGAAGATCCAATATTTGTAAGATTTTTCATTTGCCTATCCCCTAATTGGATTATTGGCCTCAGGGTATAGCTCTCCAAGAAGCAGGGCTAGGAAAACATGTAGTTTCCATGGCCAAAAAAAAAAAAAAAAAAAAAAAAGGCATAGGTAGAAGACAAAAACAAATTTTGAGAGGGATCAATTTACTTTCAATTCCTGGGGTTCCATGAGGAAAACAAAGAAATTTTTCCCAAAATGGAGTCTATGGCACCTCCTCTGTTTTTCCTCAGGAGTCCCAGGCAATCAGAAGTTATCTTAGGGCCTCTGATGTGTGCATTAAGAGTGGCAAGACAAAATGGTGAAAAGTAATTCAGCTGACTGAGAAATAAAACCTTTTCCAAAAAAAAAAAAAAGAAAACAAGATCCAAGAAGAGAAAAACATAGAGGCCTTTTAGATATACCTATATCTTGGAGATTCATTTTTAATTAAACTGAGTGCACTTTAAGAAAATCCTTTTAAATTCCTTATTACCTGGCTTCAGCCATGCCAAGCAGCCAATATTTCTGGCTTTTGAGCTTTACTGAAAGTAACCTCACAGGAGAAACCAACGAGCCTCAACTAAGGTTATCACCTAACCACAAGTGTTCAAGGTATTTTCAAAGAGGTGGTAAACAGTTTTTACAAAATCTAGAATCTTTATAGGTAGCTCAGGGAAAGGAAGATTTAAGAAAGGAAGCTAGAAGTTGTTCATGGAGGGGAAGAAAATCAGCAAATGGTAAAAGTCACAAAAGTATTAACCAGAAAGTACTCATTCTCTAAGCCAGGATTGGTACCAGGTGGCCATTAAAACCGCAGAGACCAAAAGAGAGTACTGCCATGTGGTTACAAGGTCAAGTTCCCAAGGATATAATACAAGATGGAGACCTGCAGCCAAGTTTGTTACTGACCAATTCGCTGGGCTGGCTTAAACAGCCAGTTTATGAGGTCCTAGGCCTACATTGCAGCTTAAGTTACCCCTCTTTATGACAGAACCATTCAGAAAGCCACACAAACCACAACAGTTTGGCTACAGCTTAAGACAAGACTCACAAATCCTTTTTTCCAGTAATCAAAACTTCGCAGGGTATATAAGCATGATTGTATCATTCATTCAGCTGGTTTGCAAAGAGAGAGAGAGGCCAAAAGTCTGACTGGGGAGGATCTGTACCCTTTATGGAGTATGTCATGCTTCTGAGTTCCCTTCCCCTAAGCTCAATTTAAGCTAAGCAGTTTAAGATTTGGGGAAATTAACTTTTCCCAGTTTGGGGATACACTAAGGGAAATGTCCTGTGGTATAGGACACAATTACCCATCTGTGAGGAGAGGAGAGAGGAGGAAAAGGGAAAAAGGCTTTTTTTCACCAAAGGAATCCCAGTGATTCAGGAGGCATTTGAGAGCAATACAGTCTGAAAATGAATGGTTACCCTTCTAGAAAGAGGGTACAAGGTGTCCCTAGTTCCTTTCTCTTCCTAGCAAATACCTGGGGTACATGAGGGAGAGAAAGAATGGTGTGCCATTCTTTCTTTTGTCCTTATATCCCTGAGTCCTGGCAACCTCAGCAGGGTGCCATCCATGGATGCCAATGCAGTTTTTCACCCATGTTAACAGGGAGGCCTAGTGGGTAGGAATTATCCACATTTACCCACATGCAGACTCCTTCCTGCTGTTGGTAACCTTTGAGTTCCCCAGACCTTGTCATGGGACATGGTCTAGACCTTGTCTAGGGTCATGCTAGAATATTAGCATGACCTCTGTCCATGAAATGGGAGGGGGGCTAATTGGCAGGAATTAGTCATGCTAAGATGAAGCCATGGAGCTGAGTCTCCCTCAAAAAAGGGAGAGGAAAGGGAGTCTCGTGAATTGGGGTCCTGGCCTAGTAAAACACCTTTCAAAGGAATACAAAACAAAACAAAACAAATCTCTTGCATAGAAAAGCTCCCTGTATCCACAGGGTTGTGTTAACTCCTGGCACCATGGGAAAAAGAAAAGTGAACCACTTAAGTGTAGGTTGGGGATGATGCCTGAGGGAAAACCTTTAGCTCTATGCAAACATGTTCCTCCACCAGGGAGAGAAACTCTTAATCATTGTACCCTCTCAGTTTAGCCAGAGGAGGAAAGACTCCACAGTTGCATGGTGGGAGGGAATGGTGAGTGGGAAACACTGACCCCAACTGGCCGCACGAGGGCCTTGGCCCCCAATATTGCTGTGGTACCCTGGCAGCAGCTGCAGCTAATTCCTGCCCTGTGTGGCCATTGTATGCAGCATGTACATGTGGAAGACATGGCTATGACCCCAGCTGGCAGGGGCGGGGTAGAGTTGGGAGCACATACCTGTGGCCATTGGGGTAGGACTGAGGGCCTCTAAGAACAGATGAAAATCACATTGTCCTGAATTGTATATTTGATGGCTTGGCCAAATGCTGATTCTACCTAGGAATATTTCTGCAGTTTGCAGCAACACCCTTAACATTATTTAAAAAGAGATTGGTGCCATGACAACACCAAAAAAAAAAAAAAAAAAAAGAAGGAAAATGCTATAGAAAAGACTGGATTGGAACAAGGCCAACATTTCCAAGCCCTGAGAGTGATGGGGGGGGTGCTGTTGGGGTCCTATCCAGCATCCTGTCCTCTGTAGCAGCACCATTCATCCTTCATTGGCTCACAAGAGGTTTGGTCCTGCATCAGCCTTCAGAAAAAGTCTGAGGACAAGAAGTCTTGGAAGTGAAAGTGAAAGATTTTGGGTCTCATTTACTCACCCTCCAGGTATCCTGGGTGAGTCCCCAAAATGACGTGGGACTTTTTGCTCCTTAGCTCAACTAGGTCTGGCTTCCTGTCTTACAACCAGGAAGAAGTAGGCACGCGGACACTTAAATAATGCGTGGAGTAGAATAAGTGAAAGGGAAGCTCTGAGCAAAGAGAAAGGTCCTGAAAGTAGGTTCCTGGTTGCCCTCCTTTTCAGTTGAATACAAGGGCTATATATCTAAGCTGATGGGGCTAGGTTCCCTATTTGCCTAAGGTGCTAATTCCCGGTAGCTCCACCTCATGCCCCCAGTGCACATGTGGCCACTTAAGTCTTCTGCGGGCATGTTTAGGCAAGCCTCCTGTGCAAATTCCCTTATTTCACAAAACATCTGGTGTAAGAACTTGTGAGGCGGGTTGGAGGTTCTCCAGGGATCCTTCCCTTACTGTCTGCCTAAAGCAAGCTGGCTAACTTCTTTCCATACCTCTAGAGTATGATTAACCTGTTCTCCTAAACTACATTTTGTATCTAAACCAATATATATCATGTAAACCTCAATAAAACTGTATTGAATTCATCTTGAATTGCCAGAAATAGTGGTAATCACAAAATTCCAAACTAAATTTGGGATGTAATGCAGGAGTACAAAATTGCCTCTGAACAATTCTGAATTAATATAACATTAATTTTGCTTCCATTACTTTGTTGTTACTTATACAATACCAGCAAGCTTGGTTCAGCAAACCAGAAATTCCCATCCAATGTTTTTCCCATATTCTGAGTTTAGCATATAAACTATTTTTAAATATGCAAATTGAAATGCCAACAATATATCTGGAAGCTGAAAGAATTGTCAGTAGTATAATTATGGATTCAGTATTTTTCAGTGTCTGGTAAATATAAGTCAAATGTTACATATTATGGCTGATATAAAAACATGTAAGTTAAGATCATTGTCTTCTAGGGCCTTTGATTAAATACAGACTTTGAGCTTTGAGATCTTGGATTACGTTTTCTAGTCTTCTCTGGTCGAATAAATATATTTTATTATCCATCCAAGCTTGTCCAGCCCTCAGCCCATGCGTTGCATGTGGGTCAGGATGGCTTTGAATGTGACCCAACACGAATTTGCAAACTTTCTTAGAATATTATGAGATTTTTTGCATTTTTTTAGCTTATTAGCTATTTTTAGTCTTAGTGTATTTAATGTGTGACCCAAGACAATTATTTTTCTTCCAATGTGGCCCAGAGAAGCCAAAAGATTGGATGCCCCTGATTCTGGCCAATGATGAGGAAAAAATAAAAACATATTATGAGCTATTGACTATTGCATGCATGTTGTATGCTATGTATATAATAAATATAAGAGTGTTTCTTGAAAAGTGTGGAATTTTTAAGTAAGCAACAAATTAATTTTCTATTTTTACTAAATGCTATATGCACATCAACACAATCACATAATGACATATATTCTAAATTAAAATTTTATTTCAGTTTAAAATACCTAATTAGATAGGTAATAAGTGTGTAAAATCACACTTCTCTATATTGTAGATGATGAAGGAATAACATTTATATAAAATCCTGGTATCCAACTGACTAAACACCATAGCTTGAAGGCAAAGTATTTATGTATAATTGCTGTTAAAAAGCACCTATTGGATTTTACATGTTTGTCGTGCCAGGTGATTTGTCAGAGCCCCGGCACTGGGAAGTGGTCAACTCATGGGCTGGTAAAAAGAATTTACCAGCAATAGTACAGATTTGAAAAAAAGGAAAGTTTATTAGAAAGGAAGAATGCTGCAAAACGGTGCAATGGGGTGCCTCAGTGAGAGAACTGAGCATGGATTCTTCCTTAGGGATATTTATGGACCTTATGGTGGGAGCATAGGATTGTAAAATGATTTTCGGCATGGCATTCTAGAGATGTAGAGAAAATTTTGTTACTTGTAAGATTTTCGGAGGGAAAGAAATCTGGAATCAGATGCCTGCTTTAGATCATAGGAAAATCTAATTACTTCTAATTTTCCCCAGATAAGGAGTTTTGCCTGTGGATGGCCTGTTTGATGGTTACCAGGTGGTCTTTGCTCCCTTCTAAATTCCTCAGATAAGGAGTTTTGTCTCTGGGACCTGTTCAATGATCACCAGGTAGTTTTTGCTCTTCTCACATCACACATTTTAAGGCTGAGGGAAGAAAAAAGTATCATCTCCATTAAAAGTTCTGTTGGACAGATAATCAGGTTGAAAGTAGCTGCATGAAGTAAAGAAGTAAATACAAATGCTCAAAAGAGATAAAATTTAATTCAGCTTCTAATACATGGTAATAGCCTGGTTGCTTTGGCAACTAATACCTTTCAAAGATTGTTGATATCTGTTTCTTCACCAGCTGTTGTGAGCCTTGAGCTAAAAGTCAGAACTAGGAACAGAAAAGAAGCACAGGGAGAGAGTTTCTCTGCTCCTTTGCCCTTCTGGCCTGGGGGTTGGGACAATCACATAGTTCAAGGGGGTTGCCTAATGAGAGTGAGCTAAAGCAGTAAATATTCCATGTATCACAGAGTAAGAATTAGGCAAAGGACATTTATCACAGAAAAATTCCACAGCAGACGTGGCATTTTGACACACCCAAGCAGCCCAAGGCCTTGTAAGCTTCATTGATTACAGCTATTTCCTGAGTTAGAACATGAATTCCAACATGGGATCTTATTTAGAAAGAAATCTCATATAAAAAGGTAAAATAGGCCAGGCATGGTGGCTCATGCCTGTAATCCCAGCACTTTGGGAGGATGAGGTGGGCAGATTACAAGGTCAGGAGTTCGAGACCAGCCTGGCCAACACGGAGAAACCCTGTCTCTACTAAAAATACAAAAAATTAGCTGGGCATGATGGCAGGCAGCTGTCATCCCAGCTACTTGGGAGGCTGAAGCAGGAGATTCACTTGAACCCGGGAGGCAGAAGTTGCAGTAAGCTGAGACCCAGCCACAGCATTCCAGCCTGGGCAACAGAGCGAGACTCTGTCTTAAAATACAATACAATACAAACAATACAATACAATAAAAGATAAAATAATGTAAAAGTTCTCATTGATTATCTGGGTGGTGAGATTGTTGGTAATACATTTTCCCCCTCTAGCCCTATTTTTCTATATTTTGCAGATCTCATTTGTAATGGAAAAATATGTAGTTAGATAATAAACCCTCTAAAACTCAATTGTTTCTAAAGAGTTCATTAAAAAGCAGTTCATCTTCACAGAATTTTAAAATTTAAAGGAACCTTAGATATCATCTTCCCCAGGGTTTCTCAAAATTTCCTGATCAATGGAATCATTTGGAACATACTCTCCCCCTCTTCATTACAGATGAAATGAAACTCCATTTCATCTGTAACCTCTTCTGCCGCATTATTAAGATGAGGCAAACTTAGGACGTGTAAACAGCCCTATCTTTTCATTCTATAGTTGAAGAAGCCCAAAATATAATCCAGCAGAGACTTGGATTGTATATTTCTTTGTTATTGCAAGTTGTATCTCTTTCTGTAGATTTCTTGATTATTACTAGTTCAGATATATATTTTTGTAAAATTTAATCATAAGATTTGAGTTAAAAATGAAGACATATTAATTTGTATTGATATGGTCATACTGGAGAAACAAGCTTACTTTCATTAGGTAGCTACTGCGACAAGAGGGCAGCTACTGTAATATTGAATGATTGTTAAAGTTCTCTAAGAAAGACCCTCCCTTTAAGAGAACTTACCTGGGCCAGAGTGCTGTAAACTATCTTCCTTGCAAAATACTGGTCTCCTAAGGATGTCCCAGAAGAAATATTTTCTTAGTTCAAACAGTACCCTTTCCAGAAATTAATGTGGAAAATGAGCATGTTTAAGGTTATAAAAATTCTTGAATTAAATTTATTATAAAACACTGATTTACCAATATTTCTCAAACTTTTTCATGACAGAACCCATTTTTAATTATCCATTTGTTTATTGATATTAAAAACCCACTGATATCCTGAGGAATTAATATGGGGGTGATTTTCTCAGGATATACATTTTCATAGGTAACTGGGCCATATGTCCAACTCAAACTTGAATATGTTAGAAATTTTAAAACTCTTTAAAAGTTTGAGATAGGCATAGGGTAATAGTGACTGGATTAGGAATAAGTGCATAATAGCAATACGTTTTTTCCTTCCTGTTCTAATGAAGCCCAGAAAGGTTTCTTTTTCAACTGTGTCCCACATATAGAACTTAGCTTAGAGAAAATAAACAAATACCACCTATATTTATTTTTCTACTTTAAATATACCCGTTCCAAGTCCACCTGTGTTTTGAAGCCTATCTTTTAAAAATCATTTAGCGAGAAAGGTAAGAATGTGGGCTGCAGAGTAATGGAGAAAAGAATTCAGAACCCAAATCTCCCTGTTGAGAGGGACTGTAGTTGAAGCAGATCCCCTACCACATTTATTGGCCAAATAATTCAAAATGGAGAGTCTTCTTTTTCTGCCCCCCATCCCAATGAGCTGAGATTGTTGGTAGTAAGGATGTCACTTTAATGGCCAAGGCAGAGGTGAAGTGGCCTATGGTGTGAGGAGAACCAGGATATAACCATGGTCTTTTCTACACTTCCTTGATTTCTCTTTTTTCTGTTGCTCTTCCGATTCATTTCTGATGCAGCAGGAAAAATATCACAAAGTGGTCTGCAGCCAGGTCTAGTTCCTTCTTCCTATTGAACCCTGTCACATTTGAAGTGAAGAGTCAAGCTGAGAAATTTCCATGCCATCATCAGGAACAGTCTTAATTTTCAGCTCAAGGAAATAAAGTTCAGTGAAATTGAGTGAAAAAGTTGAGTTAAAAGGGTAAAATAAAAAATGTAATAGAGAAAAATATTGCTCTATACTGCTCTTTCTTGGTTGACTGGCAGCTGTCTGTTCAGCAGTACAATCCTGTTTTGGGGTGATAAGCTGTCATTTGTAAATTATGCCCATAGCTATATACATTATTCATGGCTTTGTATTGGAAAGTAATGATTTCAGGTCCTTAAATTTTCCTACCTGCAGGCACCTGAATTACTACTAAAATTGATTGCTATATTAGTTCTCATACATTCTCTCTCTCACTCTTTTTCTTACCACCTTCAGATTCTACCAACTCACTTTGTGTTTTCAATTAAAGAAGACTTGTCTTTCCTTCCTATATTTCCTTCTATAGAAATGAAGAGTTTCTGATGTACAGAGTTTCCTTTAATTTTAACAAAAGGACACTGCAAGTAGGAGGGTTCAATATAAAGTTACCTGAAGCAAAAGTATTGTCTAAATAACAAGTATTACTTCTTTCCACTTTATACAACCTATTACTTGAAAGCAAGTAAGAACTAAGGCATTAACCTGAGTGTTAAAAAGAGAAAGATTATTATCAGATTTTTATATTTAGATATCAATAATGAATTAAACCCCTCAGCTTAGACTTCTGATTAGTCATTTTAAGATTTCGAATATGTTTCTTATATAGATTCCCCCAAATTTGTTTGCATTTTGAAAGGAAACTGCTATGGATCACAAAGGTATAGAGGGAAAAAAATTGGCATGAAGGAAAGTTGAAGGAGTCTCACCTTTGAGATAATTTTGTTTCATTCTGAATCTTCAAGCATTTTTTGAAATCAGAAAAAACAACAGAGACACAGATTTCTTAGTTCCTTTGTTCTTTTTATGTGTCTTAATCTGTTTTGTGCTGCTCTAAAGGAATACCTGAGGCTGGGTAATTTATTTTTTAAAAATTTATTGGCTCATGATTCTGGATGACTGGAAAGTTCGAGACTGGGCCTCTGCCTCTGGTGAGGGCCTCAGGCTGCTTTCACTCATGATGGAAGGTGAAGAGAAGCCAGCATGCACAGAGATCATAAGGCAAGAGAGACTCAGGGAGGTGTCATGCTCTTTTTAACAACCAGCTCTCAGGTAACGAATAGAACAAGAATTCACTCATTACCATGAGGTTGGCACTAAGCCATTCATGAGGGATCTGCCACCATGACCCAAACACCTCCCATTAGGTCTCACCTTCAACACTGGGGATCAAATTTTGACATGAGTTTAGGGGGACAAATATCCAAACTATAGCACAGTGTAATTATATTCTGTACATGTATAACTACTAAAAATGAATTGCAGCACACTCTATGAATAAGTTGGGATGCAGCCTGACAGTTGCAGTCTCTCTGGTTTCTTCACCACATTATTAATGTGGCAACTTTGGCAGAAAACTTCCTTAACAACATATAAAGCTGTCTTAAAGCAATTGTTGAATAGTTTTGAAATTTGTGCTCCTTAGCATACAGGGTGCTAAAAAGGAGAATGGGCCCTTAGGAGACAGAGCATTGAGACCTGAGCACTTCCCCAGATTCAACAGAATCTGCTTCATTCTACATGGCTTTATATATTGGCTTTCTCTTAAGACGTGTGCATGCGTGTCTGTGTGTTTTGAAAGATTCAACTTGTTTAGGTCAGGCACTCTCAATAAATTTGGTCTAGTTCTGCTATTTATTCTGAGCTTCCCAATATCAAAACTGTTTAGATATTTTCACTGAATCTAATCATCCAAGTTCTTATTTTTATAGTGATTTTGAATTAAGTGAACTTTCCAGAGTCCTACAAATAGTAAACTGCACACCCAAGACTAGAACCCTAATTTCTGGACTCTGAGTCAGATGCTCTTTTCACTCGGCGCTTCCATTTGAAAGCAAGGTCATTTTAATACCCATATCTTCTGTTTTTCACCTGAGGTGACTGACTACCAGAATTTCAGCAGCTTCATAGCCTGACTCCTAGTCTCAATCCTCTTCTCAACAAAATAAATGCTACAAGAAATACAGGGTTACTAGTTGAAATGAGTTTTCATAACTAGTTAAAACCAAGTAGTTGAACAAGATATTTTTGGAAGATGAAAATTCTATCACCTGCCTCAAGAAAATTAAATTCATAGGAAAGCAAATAATTTTTAACACAGTAATGAAAATTTAGAAGGTTATTACTCATTTGTTCTGAAAATATCCCCAGCAAAAAAGAATTTGATGCTACTTTTGTGCCAACATGTTCAAATATAAAATTTTTATTAACTGTCAAGTAGAAACACAATATTCAAGACTATTAAAAAAAACAAAGAATACAGTGAACTTTTGTTCTTTAGGAAATTATTTCTATCACTGAAAATTAAGATTTCTAAATGTTGCCAATAATGATAATTCCACACTGCAGAATCCCTCTAGCATTCTATGTGAAATTTAAATCTGTTTCAAAATACCATGTAGCAAAGTATGGAAATACATGCCCCATGGATGGAAAAAATAGCCTGAAACTTGATTTCGTTAGTATAGCCCCATATTAGCCCACTTCACTCTACGTGATCCCAAAGGGGTTAAAATGACAAATATTAAAATAATTGGTCTAAAGTAAGATTTTAAAAATATTTCCCATGCATTATTTTAATATATACACTTCTGTTTCCCAACCATATGTAATATTATCTATTTGAAAATTTATGAAATTCAAAAATGAAGTTTTAGAATATGTTAAAATCAGGAATATACTTTGCTATTTATCCTGCATTCCACTTTCATTTCTTTAGCTTATAAGGAGTTAATTCCTTATTAATAGGGATCCTTCTTCATTCCTATTCTCCTTCTTGAGAATGAATCCAGAACATAATTACTGGTGCATAATAGTTCCAACAATTTTCAGTTACACCAGGTAAAAAGTAGCTTGCTAGTAGCTGCTGTAAAATTATATTTGGTTAACAGTTGCCATTCAGTTTATGTTCCAGAAAATATTAAGAACACACTTTCAGTTTTATATGAAACTTTTTTTTTGGCATAGCTATCCAGAAAAAGATGGAAAGATTTTGATTAATCTATGAAGACTTGAAGAACCTACTTCCACAACATTTTCAATTTCCCAAGGTTCTATAGCTGTAGGAAGCAGCAGACTGAATAATATCATTCTCTCCTCTTGCTTTGACTTAATGCTTAACCTGAGTGACCTGACACACACCTTGATTCTGGTTCAACCAGTAAACTTAATAAAACTTCTTAAAAGTACTGGCACTGTTTGCAACAGTTATTCCCAAGTCTTAGAGAGAAAACTGTTATATTGTAATAGGTTAATTCTTTTACTGCACTATGACCCACATGAAATTGCTTTAATTCCAAAGGATACTTTGGAATCAACTGTTTATCTTCCTGGAAAACAAGCACACACACACACACACACACACACACACACACACACACACACACAGCAGAAGACATTTGGGTATCTCCTCCTCACCTCCAAGTGCTCTTTCACTACTTTCACTACTGTGCTTTCCCTCTTCCCTATCACTGTGTTCTCACTCCCCATCAGCACATCACATCTGCTCTAGTCAGTCTTTTAAAAACTCCCCTTGTCCTACTCATGACAAGCCTTGGAAATTTGCTTGCAGCATTCCTAGACTAGACATATAGCCATAGTCTTCTCTATATTTCAAAACCTTCTCATTTCTGAAATCCAAATCATCTCCAAGTAAATTTAATAAGCTTCCCAGCTTGCACTGATCTATTCCATCCTTAAACTCGAAAGGCTCTTAGTCTATTTTTACACAACTAAACAATTAATTTCCATATGCTTTGTGTTTCTTGCTAGATAGCTAAATGATGATGATGGTGAAGAAAAAGACGATAATACATAGATTGATGATAGATGATAGATACATAGATAAGCTGTGTGTATAGATGTCTATATGAGTTTATTTCATTTTCTTAACTATGCCTTGAGAGGTAAGATCATAACATCTTTTAAAATATCTCTCAAAGAACCTAACAGTGCTTAGTCATCAATTGGTAATCGAACTAAATAAAATGCACATTTTATTTAATGCATTTAGTACATTCTTAGCATTCATAAGAGAAGGTTCTAACGTCTGATAATACTTCCTTGATGAGAGGGAGTAGCAACCTCATGTATCCATTCACGTGACATTTACTGAGTTTGTACTAAGTTCCAAGCAAGCCAAATAACACATAAAAAAGTTCATTCTACTCCTCCTTTAATATACTCTGCCCTTGCTCTCTCCTTTTTCACTAATGAGGAAAGAGTCAGGAAATGACTGGGATACACCGTACTAGATAGAACATCTTAGATAAGACCATCCTTGACTGAATTGTAAAAAGTTGAGACTCTCTTATTCCATTAGCTTCCAAATGGGAAGATAAGAGAATATCATTTGTATTCAAATTCTCACCCCTATCATTTAATGCTGACAATGTTCTTGACTGCATTGTTTGATTCTTCCTTGCCTTGGATTCCTAATTTGTAAAGTAGGCATAATATCTTCTTTGTTGTAGACACTCGATAAAAGTTTAGTGTTATTTCCAAGGCAAAACTGCAAATAATTTTTTTTGTTCTCCAGATGTTTATGGGGTGCCTAATCTGAAAAGGATTCTGTTTTAGAAACTCTGATTACAGTGGTGACACATCCCTGCCATATAGTTGAAAGGGAAAAGATAGAATAAGAGAAAATCAAAGTGGGACAAGGTTTATACTGTAATAAATGGGATAATCTGTCAGCAGAAAGGGGGCATGTAACCTGGTCTGAAGGAGCCAGGAGAAAGAATGTCGACATTAAAGCATGAAGGACACCAGAAGTATGTCAGTTGAATGGAGACTTAGGCAGCATAGGTGCAAGGCAGTCACTGAAAGAATACAGTGATTTTCAAGACCAGTGAATAGGGGAGGCAAAGTCCCAGAGGCGGCTGTGGGAAGAATAGCATGAGACAGTTCCAATCTCTTAACCCTCCTTTTACCCACCTCCTTTTCCTTAATCCTTTCACTTAATAACTTCTTGCTCTATATAAGCTAGACTATTCTCCCAGGCCAGTTTTTCATTCTAAAATGTTCCCTTCATGTCGTGGATGACTATCGGGTAACTAGTCCAGTTTTCTCAGGTAATATACAAAATTATAAACACAGTTTGTTTAAAAATAAATCCCCTCAGGTCCCATCATAATAAAAAATCTATGTTTTCTGAATGCCACCAATTTGATGAGAGTATTTCATGAAAAAAGCTGCATGAAAAAATTGAGAGTTTCATTCTCACTGGGATATATTTGCATCATGAATGAGAAACTCATTAACTCAAATGAATCTTTTATTGATGGAAGTATGTGAGAGGAAGGTGAGAGATGGCAGGAGAAAGATGTTTTAGATACAGGCCTTCTGGTTTACGTCCTCCCAAATTTTCTACAAGTTCACCTTCCTTAGGTACCCTCCCAATCCCATTGCTATAGTAATTTCCCTTTTTTCACCTTCAGAAGGGGTTAGGGGCTCACTAAAACAGCCTTCTGCTGAAGGAGGAGAATGAATGTGCAACTGGGGGGAGCTTCTTGTGTTTACTATAGACTGAATCATTCATAATGTAGTCATCAGTCAGGAAAACCACAAAAAAATTCATACACCTCAAGTGTCTATTTAAAATAGCAGTATTTCAATAAGCCTTAAATTTTAAAGAACAGAATTCTTATAGTAACTAACCTGAACTTCATTTTTTATAGCTTAATCTAATGCTTGCATTCAACTGGAGATTTTCTTTCCTCTGCTAATGTCTTAAAATAGCTTCATTAAACTCTTAAGAAATTATGTTAATCGTGACAAAATCATGCTTCATGGAATATCAGATTACATTTGCAATACCTTCAAATGAAATCTAAAATGACATTGTCATGAAGTAGAAATTAAAATAAGTTTCATTTCTTATCTTGACGTTCAGCCTGAATTTATTTTCCATTCTAAGAAAGACTAAAAGGCAGGGATTAATGAACTAAAAAAGGGCATTAGGAGGGATTCTTGGCAATGCTTCTCCAAAGGCATCCTCGGTTAGGTAAAAATACTATTTCCCTTCAGCTTTTGATACCTGATTTCACTCTATATTTCAATCATACAGTCATCTCAACACACATACACATGCACACATGCACACACACACAATTTCTTAATGTATCTAAAGCTGAATTTAGCTGCCTCTATCTTAGGAGACATCATTTATTGTTCCCTACTTATGAGTATGAATATAAATTTCACTTCTAATGTATAAAAATGAAATAAACAAGGAGCAAAACATATATTTATTTCAAATATGATTTATGCTTAAATTGTCAAAGCCAATTGCTAATTCAGTTAAGTTTTGAATTGTGTTTTGGGTACTAATCATTTGCTTTCATCAACAAATGAACATGCTTGCTTGAAATCTATAAGAATATATAAAGTTCACAAGCTTTTCATTTCACCAGAAATCTAAACTCTGATATTTCTATGACTAAAATAAAACCTTTGATCAAAACACAAGGTAATCCTTTAGCAAATAAATAATTAGCATTATTTTTAAAAATAAATAATTTATATTCAACTTATCAATGAATGTAAGACAAATTCAAGGTATTGAATGGTTTTTGTTTTTTTTTTTAAAGAAGGCTTTCACATTTTTTTTTTTTTCCATTCTCATTATAGGGCCCCATTCTATCAGTCAGAGGTAGAATTTTTCAATAATTGAGTCATTCCCACTGACCTAAATTTAGAGTGCAGTATTATACATCTCTCCCCTCCCTTGTGATTTCTGTGAACAGATCTGAAGCTTTAAAATAAAAATTGCCCATATGTTTTATTTGGATCCGTTCTGCTTCCTTCTGAAGAGAGACCAGGAAAGCCCAGGGAGTCACAATGATTAAGGACATGTTCTGGAGTTTAACCTGCTCTCTAAAACGGGATGCATTCCAGAGCATAAAAGAAACTCTGAAGTAGGTCAGAAGCTTTAACTGCCTGAGGGCCTACCTTACACGGAAGGCAAGCAGGAGGTCTGAAATTAAATTAGTGCCAGAAACATCAATGAATCATCATTCTATGGCTCCATATTAGACTGAAGGGTGAGGAAATACAGTGTGTCATAAGGCCTTCAAAATCTCATTGATTTGGACTTCGTAACTTTGAATTTGCATTAATTCAGATGTGGACTTGGTTTGAAATCATTTTGTGCAGTCCCTGAAGTGAGTTGAGGTGAGGTGGAGGAAAGAATTTGCAAAATGAATAAGGGAAATATCTAGTGTATAAGATTATAGATGGACAAAATAGTTTCCAAAATAACATTAGAAGAATCACAGAGTAAATATGCTAATTAAAGATGTTCTTATTACAGTTAACAACATTTTATCCCAAACAAGTAGATTAAATCTCTGAGATGCTCATCACTGAGGTAATACATGGTACTCCCTGACCTTAAGCAGATCACAAATCTTGCTGGACAATCTGCTCGCCCACTTCCACCTGTAACAGTCTATGATACTATAATGAACAATTAACTAGGAAGAGATGGAGTGCTTGGAATGGGCAATAAAAAATGGACATAGCTTCTTGCAGGAGATGCCCAGGTCATTGGGAGCCTTGAGAAGTTAATCCAGGTGTCCGAAGACCTTTCCAAGGCCCTATTGATGGACCTAGCCCATTTCTTCAAAGATGCCTTCATTAAGCTGAGTTAAATTCACATGGTCACACACTTTAACAGCGCATTCCTTTTATTTTCTATCACACGTATCCCAGTTGAGATTAAATCTTTATTTGTGTGCTTATTTGTGTCATACCCATTTTGCCCCACTAGTGTCTACGTTTCATGAGGACAGGGACTGTCTTTTTTGTTTCTCACAGTTTTCCCAGTATCTGCTCAATAAAAGTTAGGTGGATGGATGGATGGATGGATGGATGTGTGGGCAAGTGGCTATATAGAAAATGTAGGCATTTGTTTGAAGAGGTAAAGTGGAGTCAGAATTCTGTCACATCCCCTCCTTAATTACTTATGATATTTGGCTGTTAAGAGGGGAATAGTATTTCATCTGGTAATAGAAAATTATTGAAGATAAATAAGTATTAGAACAAAATATTTTTTTAGAATTTATAATATGTTTGCTTCTTATGTGTATCAGTATTATTCCCTGTGAAGACAGAAATGACAAACTGCTTTTTTTAGGGCCTGACTGCTGGAAAATAAATAAAACTTCCTTCATGTAAAGTCTCTCCTTCACTATTCTATCTCTGAAGCCTGCAGGAAAGAGCCTGTTGACTTTTTTTTTTTCTCAAGTAGGCTTGCTTAAGAACTAGGAAGAGAGCCCAAAGGAAGAAGGCCTCTGGTGAAGCAGCCAGGCACTGCCCCGTGGCAGTTGAACTCTGAGCATTGGTGATGCCTGCATTCAGGGTCTTAGCTTCCTCTGGGGTGAATCCACGTTAGTAAGTAGATACCATGGCAGGAAAATCTGCAGAATGTTAGGAATGATCATAAGGCCCTAAGCTTTCAAGATACTGCCTTTAACTGTTACTTACTGCTAGGCAAGAATTTTATGCTTCTCTTTCACTCTTATTCTTCTTACTGCATTTAGGAAATTTATCTTTAAAAATCAGTTTTAATAGGTGGCCTGAATGATCACGCTTATATGCCTAGCCTAAGCCTTAGATGCCCTAGTTCCTAATTCCTGAGGTAACTAAGACATAAATAAATCTGATGCCCAAGGCTACAACTTCTGCTCCTGACTAATACATTTCTAATTGCTATTATGTAAAAGCTTATATTGCAAATATGAGACTTAATCATACGCATAACCACTTTTTAACATCTGAGAAGCTGTGTTTTCACTGGTGGTAACAATGGAAACTTAGTTTTTGAAGCTTCAAATTTGCAATTATTCTCTGGAAAGGCATTCATTCTTCAGTTCATTAGGGAATGACACATGGTGTTTTCTGCCATTATTATTTACTAAAGATAGTACAGGATTGACCTCTGTTTTATCAATTATCTCAAGATTAGTTGCATTTAAGGATGTCTTAAAATACATTTAGTAAAGTATACTAATGAACCTATAATATTAAGAATACAGACAGAGCAAATGACATATCGCTTAGTAAAATGAAAGTAATTAAAAATGAACTGTTAAGAAAACTTCATTAGTTTAAGATTCATAACCTTTATTTTAAATGTGTTACATTAAAATATAATATCTGCTGTAAAAATCATCTAGTTTCAGCATCTGTCTTCATAAGAAGTTAAATGATAGTTTCAAGATAATGAGTTTTGCTAAATTACTGAATGTATTAAGGTGCTCTCGAGGTATTCTTACCCAATGGTAATGCCAGGCAAATATTAATATTTTGATACAGCCTCTGGTATAATGACTATGTCTTCAAAGATTAACACTAGAAGTTTGCTCTATAAAAGTTTGCTCTATATAAAGTTTCAGTGCAATTTGACAAGAAAGTTTAAGGGCATTATTTTAGCAAGTTTCACCAAGAAAGCTGAGGACTGGTAAAATGAATTTCATTGATGGGCACCAGACTCCTTTAATGAGATGCCAGGCTTCAGGAGGCTTCATGTGAGTTATAAATGTTCAGGACAAGGCTTGCCAATTTGCTTTGCTGAAGGCACAGAGTGCCCCCCACAAAAGGGGCTTCTCCAGTTGCAGTTTTCTGGGTTAATGTATTCCAGGTTGAATTATCTCACCCATTGATTGCTGCCCTGGGAATTTCAGTGTTCATACAAACTAACAAACGTCCACCAGATAAGCACCAGCAATGCCCAGCTGGCTCTTTGTCCCCCATGGGAAATTTTCTCAGTTAGAGTTGGGTAATTGTTTAGTGCAGCTGCTGCAGTTTCAAGGGTGCCAGCTCATCTGAGCCAACTGTATGCACACAGTCCATGACTCATGAGGCTGAGAAAGTACACACTGCCGGTGGGTGGATGGGGGCCTTCAAGGACTCCATGTTAAATTTGCCCTCTCCTTTGTCAACTATTTGGGGGATAATAATAGTGAAAGGCAGTTATTTAAGAGGTATAAATATTCTATATCGTGACAATCAGCTATAGGCATGCATAATAATCTCATCTTTATCAGAAAGCATTCACTATATGTATCTGAACAGTCACTTGGCTGTACTGTATGTGTTACAATAACAACTATATTGTAAGACTTGTGGTTTCTTACATATACCCAAATATGGGGCAAAGAGCTGGCATAATATCCAGAGTAAGGGACAAATTGGGTGGAGACTGGGAAAGCAAGCTCTGTTCTCTGGCCTCATGCCATGATATTTGGCATAGAGTTCAATATCAGATCTCCCAAAATTATTCTAGAAATGCCCAAAATATATTTTGTGAGACAACAGATTATTATTGTAAGGTAATTTGAATTCATTACTTTATTGTCAATTAAACATGGTAATGTCCTCCTGGAAAATTTCTCCTATGCAGTATTCTGTACATAAATGGTATCTTTAAACAATGTCAATCTGCCACATATATACCACATGTCTCCAGGGCTTGAAGTATAAAGATGATAAAGTAAGAGTTCTTGATAAATTGGTTATCTATTGTTCAGTGACAAATTAACCTAAATCTTAGTGTCTGAAAACAGCAAGCTTTTGTTACCCCCACAGTTTTTGTGGATCAAGAATTGAAGAGAGGCTTAGCTAGGGGATTCTCACTACAGGTGAAGTCACTTTCTTCCACAAAGCTGGAAGAAGGTGTTTGTCAGTTATGGCTGCAGTTATCTCAAAGATCAGCAAGGGATGATCTGTTTCCAAGCTAGCTTACCAGGCGGTTGGCTGGTCTCAGATGATCCTCTTCTTAGCTCACGTATGTGTGCTTTCCAGCAAGGCTGGTTTTCTTCAGAGCAACCACGGCAACTGACTTCCTCCAGAGCAACAGTCTAAGAGAGTGTGAGAGTGCACACAGACAGAAGCCACAGCCTTTTTTACAACTTAACATTAGAAGTGACATCTTTTCACCTCTGCTATATCCTATGCATCTGAAGCAAGTCAGTAAGTCCAGTCTAACTAAAGAGGAAGGGATTACATAAAGGCATGAATACCGGGAGGCAGAAATCTTAATTCAAGGCATCAGCCTTTCTCTCCAGAATTATAACAGCTACCTCGAATTAGTTTCAGAACCTCCAATTTTGAGCTACTCCAATGAAAGTGATCTTTAAAAGCTGCTAATCTGATCATGTCGTTTAATAACTGGTAACTGTCCTCAGGAGAATGTCTAATCTTCTTATTATGACCCTTTATATACAGTGCATAAAGACAGTATTAAATGGTATTTAAAGTCTTAGGCTCCAAAGCCAAGTTGCATGGCTTCTAATCCCGGTTCTGCCATGTATCATTTTTATGCCCCGGGCAAGTTTGC
The DNA here is from genome assembly GCA_963574635.1 of Cheracebus regulus. Lineage (NCBI taxonomy): Eukaryota > Metazoa > Chordata > Mammalia > Primates > Pitheciidae > Cheracebus > Cheracebus regulus. The sequence goes on from CAUYQU010023146.1 coordinate 220,768, forward strand.
TAACCTTATAGGACTTCGTTTCCTCATTGAAACCTGAAACGGCAATAGCTACTTTGTAGGATTATTGTGAAAATTCCGTAAGATAATTCTTATGCAGCTCTTGGCACAGTATCTAGGACACAGAAAGACCTTAAAAAGGATAGGTTGTTATTATAATTCCCCATTTTATCTGAGCCATTTCACACTATATTGTGCAACAACAGCAACCTACAGTGTTGAGTCAATTTTTACCTCTTACAAAATTGTCTTTATCTGAAGAACTTCCATTTATTCGTAAAAACTCAATTCAGAGAGTTAAGTTTTCCTCCAGAAAGACTTACACATACACAAATGCACACACTTATACATACGATTTTCAACTAGGTGGTTTTCTCTGTACTCCCTCAGCTCCTATGTGTAACTCTATCACGGTGTCCATCACAGTGTATTGTCATTCGTTATTTCTCTATGGTCCCTATTCTAATATGACCTCTTCTAAGAAGTCTTTTATTTCTGTATCCACAGAGCCTAGCCCAGTGCCTGGCATATAATAAACAGGTACTAAATAAATGTGGGTGTAATGATCTAGTAAATAAATGATTTGAGAGATTTTGGATGCAGTCTCCTTCTTCATTTCTTGATTCTACTTCTGACACCCACTTATTCATTCCTTCGCCCCAGGTCCTGGTTGCATAAGGATATTTCAACTGTGGCTTTGAAGAGAAAGCTGCCCAAACAAGTTGTTTAGATCAAAGAACATGTTTCTCTTCATATGCAGTTCTAAAGACACAAATTAAATTAAGATCAGTATTTCTTTCTCTGACTTTCTGTTATTTGAGGTTTTAAAATTTACAACTTCATAATAATTGCTACACTCTCAAGTCAAACTCCTCAGTTAGGCATTTAAAACTCTACAGAATCTGTCCCACACAGACCTCCTCACCCACACCATCTGCCAGTCTCTTTCTCATTGACTGCTCTCAAACACATGCATACACACAAGCACAAGCATACATACACACAAATGCACACATATACAAACATGTAAATATGTACACAAGAGACCAACTGCATTGGATTCACTTTAGGTGCTTGTTACAATTCAGGATCCTGGGCTTCACCTAGTCTCAGAGGGCAAAGAGCAGGAAATCTACCTTTTAATAACTTTTCTAGGTAGTCTTTATGCATAAAAAAAAGGCTTGAGGACCACAGCCCTCATACCACTGAGCTTTGCTAGTGGAATGTACTCTTTCCAAAAAGTGTATTATTTCCAACTGAAAACAAATAAAACCCAAAACACATACCGTTTCAGATTCGCTCAATTATGGCTGGGTGCATTGGCTCACGCCTATAATCCCAGGACTTTGAGAGGCCAAGGCGGATCACGAGGTCAAGATCAAGACCATCCTAAGCAACATGGTAAAACCCCGTCTCGACCAAAAAAAGGAAAAATTAGCTGGGCATGGTGGTACGTGCTTGTAGTTCCAGCTACTCAGGAGGCTGAGGCGGAAGAATCACTTGAACCAGAAGGTGGAGGTTGCAGTGAGTCGAGATTGTGCCACTGCACTCAGCCTGGTGGCAGAGGGAGATTATGTCTCCAATAATAATAATAATAATATTCACTCAATTAGTACCCTAGTCAAAGATCCCTAGATGGCCTGCAGTAGTCAATTCCTCCTACTTGCCTGGCCCTTGTCACTCTGAATATTACCGATTTCCATGCAAACTACCCATGTCAGCTCAAGAGCATCTTGAGTTCAGGGACATATCTGCAGTACTTCTGGTACAGGATCAAAAGCATAGTTGTTCAATTGGTGTTTACTGAAGTTTTAGCTATGGTTTTAGAATACGATTCTGCTCTCAGATGTATTGGTTTATATGAATTGACAAGACTTTTTATTAAAACATAAAATTTCATGACAGTATTTAGCTATCACATCTCACCTTAATTTTCAAATATACTATAACAAAGAATAAAGGTAAAGCACAGTCGCTCACACCTATAATCCCAGCACTTTGGGAGGCTAAAGCGGGAGAATTGTTTGAGACTAGCCTGTGCAACATAGCAAGTCTCCTTCCTCAACAAAATAAAAATTTTAAATAGGCAGATGTGGTAGTGTGCACCTGTAGCCCTAGCTACTTGGGAAGCTGAGAAGGCAGGTTACTTGATCCTGGGTGTTCACGGTGAGTTCAAGGTTACAGTGCACTATGATTATTCCACTTGCACTCCACACTGTCAACATAGCAAGTACTTTGCCCTTTTTAAAAAAGGAAAAGAATAAATAGCTTGTCCAAGATATAGAAATGGTAAAAGAAAATTAAATTCTTCTGCAAGATATTTTGTTGATAACCTTGCATAATTTGAAGTAACAACCTGAAAGCTAGATCATATGCAAATTTCATTTGTGTTGTCTTGATAACTTTATATTCTTTGGTAGGAAGACAAAAGGTCAGATTGTGTCGAGATTTTTATTTAGATCTTGGTATCTCAATTGTTTTAATGTTTTAAGAATGCTGCAGAATTTTTCTTCTCTGATTGGAACTTTGAGAGTGTCAGATGCCCAGTAGTCAGACTCCTCCATGTTAACATAAACAGATACGAAACACATAAATGTGGAGCCATGGCTGAGCCCACCAGTGCCAGGGTGACTACTCCCAATGGAGAGGACAAAAAGAAGTGGGCATCAAAAACCTGAACATTCTGACACAGTCAGTTCTGTGGTCCAAATGTTTGTATCTCTTCTACATTCATGTGATGAACCCGACTTTCCAATGGGATGTTATTAAGAGATACAGCATGTGGGAGGTGACTGGGTCATGAGGGCAAGAGCCTTCATGAATGAGATTAGTGCCTTGTCCTTTCCACCACCTGAGGATACAACAAGAAGGTGCCATCTGTGAATCAGAAATCAGGTCCCCACCAGATACAGAATCTGCTGTTGCCTTGATCTTGGACTTCTCAGGTTCCAGAACTGTGAGAAATAAATTCCCATGGTTTATAAGCAACCCAGTCTAGGGCATTTTGTTATAGCAGCCCAAAAGGACTAAAGCAGTCAGCTCCCATCACATAAATGTAAAATTTCACCAGTTGATTGAGCATTGTCTTTGTCTGTCTGTGTTGCTATAAAGGAATGTCTGAGGCTAGTTACTTTATAAAGTATAAAGGTTTACCTGCTTCAAGTTTACAGGTTGTACAAGAAGTATGATGCCAGCACCTGCTTTTGAAGGGTGTTAAGGCTACTTCCACTCATAGTGGAAGGCAAAAGGAAGACAGTTTGTGCAGACTACAATGCAGGAGAGGAGGTGAGAGAGAGAAGGGAAGTGCCAGCTTCTTGAACAACCAGGCCTCAGGGAACTAATAGAGCAATAACTCACTCATATCTGTGAGTCAGTGCAAGGCCATTCATGAGGGATCTACCCCATGACCCACACATCTCCTATTAGGCTTCAGCTTCAATGCTGGGGATCCAATTTCAACAAGAAATTTGGAGGATCATGTACCCAAACTATAGCAAGTATGGTGAATTACATTTAGAGCTCAGTTGACATGTTGATTTCACAATATTAGGTGAAAGAATCTCTTCACCTTCTCAGTGACAAGATAACTTCTGCTAACTGAACTCTTCCCTAAAGACAGGCAATTCACACAGCTTTCCAAGCCTCAGACAGTGTGAAATCCTTCCGGCTGTATGGTTTTTCTTTTAATATCTTGTGAATTCCCAGAACAAAGCCTCCCACTGTCGTAGGCAAGAACTAAAATTCATCCTGAAGTCAAACAGAATTATTTGGAAATGACATGCTGGTTATAGCAATCCACTCGTTCCCTCAAGAACAGATATAAGCACAGGTTGACTGAAATGATGGCTCTCTCCATTTGTAAGTGATTCTTTCTCTTTTAATTATTTACTATTCTATTTTACATTTAATATATTTGAACCATCCCTCCTCATTTCACAACTTATTTATAATGTTAGTGTCCAATTAAATTGTTCTTAAATTTACTGACAATTAGATAATTTCGAGTATTTTAGCTGAGTAGCTGTCACTTAAAGCCCATTACCTGTCCTCAAATGAAATGAGCAACCAAACAAGTTACCAGTGAAGTAGCACTACACAAAATGGCAGCCTCAGGTGGCACTTGTTTTACTCAATACATCATCATTCTGCATCTATGGCAAGTACAACAAATAACAGAAATGTGTTTTTGGTACCTGGTATAGTTTGGTTGTGTTCCCACCCAATTCTCACCCCGGATCATTGTTCCAATAATCCCCATGTGGTTGCTGCCATGCTGTTCTCATGATAGTGAGTTCTCATGAGGTCTGACGGTTTTATAAGGGGCTTTTGCCCCTTTGCTTGGCACTTCTCCTTCCTGCCGCCATGTGTAGAAGGATGGGTTTGCTTTTCCTTAAGCCTTGATTTTAAGTTTCCTGAGACCTCCCTAGCCCTACAGAACTGTGAGGGAATTAAACCTCTTTGCTTTACAAATTGCCCAGTCTTGGAAAGTTCTTTATAGCAGTGTGAGAACAAACTAATACAGTACCTTTTAAGTTTTCTTTCATAATACAATATTGTCAGGCAAGAGTTCCCTAGCATATTTAACATATAGCGTCTCTCTTGTGTTATTTTCAGACTCTAGCTAGCATAGCATACTAACATAAATATTTGTATAAATTTATACACTTATTTGCAACACAGTTATAAAGCTTATCCCCTATCACTGTTTATAGTGGCAAGGAAGTAGGTGTGGTGAATTAAACAAAGAGAGATAAGGCAGTACACAAATGAGATGTTAAGTCTGATTTCATGCAATACTGAGTAAATTCCGATTATCTTCAGAGGTTGAGTTTAGTTCAAAGTAACATGCTATAAAATGGAATATTGATGATGCAGTTGAAAAGTAATTAATGGTGGGCAGTCTGTCATTTGGGAAAATAGATTCCTCCTTTGGATCCATAGCTGCTTAAAAATTCATAGAGAAAAAAATAAAAATGGGATAAGGGAATGCATGACTGCACAACAGGATGAACATTTACATGATACTTAGCAGATATTTTTGTAAATGTATAATATTGATGTACACAGTTAACTATAGTCAGATTCTGCTTATAACCGCAACAAGAGTACGATGCACACCATTACTCAGCATGACTCTCTGAATTGTCCCTATACAAGACAATAACCTTGGAACTGAAATGATTGATATAAGGCAGGTTTCACTTTAGCACAGTTAGATTAAACACAAAAGACCCTCAGGTAGAAATTTTTGTATGCAGAGATCTGCTATTATTAAGTCCTGTACTCCCACAGCAATTGCTTGTCTAATAAATGTATAGGACACATGTATGCTTTTAAAAATATATTTATATATTGGAAATCAGAATAAAATTTAAATGATTTTAATAGGAAATTTTCTTTCATCATAGAAGTTGCATTTAATATCAGCAACACAATGATTACTCTTGACTCGTGGAATAATTTATGGTATAAATAGTGCAGTAACAATTGGAAATTCAGAGTACATTAAGGCTGAAAGGGATGTTAAAGACTGCTTAGCTCAACCCACTTATTTTCTACTTGAGGTAATTTGTTTCACAGTTCTTCCATATGCTGATCTCAGAGCAGTGCTTCCTGATGACACAGATAATACTGTCCACAATAAAATGATACAGATGAAACAACATAGTAAGGTCTTCATAAAGCTGAATTTGCTTATTTAAAATTATTGCTTTTTAGTCCTAGACTTTCCCTTTTCTGATGTTTTATCTCCATATTCTTTTACAAAATGATCATGATAGAGAAAAATAGTTGCTTTTCCTAACATTCATAATTGTTTAAGTAAAAACTTGGCAACCCTATGATATGCCTCATTTTTTAAAAAAATTTACAAAACTCTGAAATCCAAGGGTTAGGGAACCACCATTTTAGATGCCAAGAAGAACAGAGTCCATTGATTTATCTGTATATGAGAAGGTTAAACATATTTATAAGGCAAAATTATGAAAAAGAATTATTTATGAAATTAGTTATGTTAAAAGACATTGCTTCTGTTTACCATGTAAAATTTGATGAAAGGTCACAAAGGGAGTAATACATACATTTTGTTATTCATATGTGTCTGACAAGAGAGTAAACGCAGCAGTTTTAGCTGTATTAAAAAAAAAAACTGGCATATTTTATCCAACAGTAAGATGTAAAATGCTGTAAGAATAAAGAAATCAAGGAGCCTGGAGCATGGATGTAGTTGTCTTATTACACATTCATTAGGCTAGAGGTTAGAAAGAAAGTGATAGTTGTCATCAGGGGGCATAAACTAGCTTGATTTCCATTTGTTCTTTGTCACTTGCATAATACTTTTTGTTTCGGTTAGGAATTATCAGATTCATGCCTCCCTCTAGGAGACATGGATAGACATAAAAAATCTTTGTAGTCTTTATCTAAAAATGTCAATGCTAAAAAAAACTTCTCATGAGATATATAGTATAATATCAGCCAAAATGGAATTCAGGAACATTTGGAATCAAGAGAAATTACCCCCTAGGAAGTTATCCCTGTGAGATGATGCACAAAGTAGGAAGATAATGAATCTCTGGTACAAAATTATGCTTCTACATCAAGTCTCTTAGATAAGCAAGAATGCCATATTTATTTCTTTTCATTTATTTCAGATCATTCATGTACCCATTGGTTTAAAATTAGTTATGGGATTAGCTACTAAAGGACTTTGGTTGATAGTTGCTTAACAGAAAAAGGAAGTTATTTCATTAGTACTTTTGGCCAACATTTAGGGATAGCTCTTTCTTGACTATAATAGAATCCATTTCAGACTTAATTTTAAGATTCATTATGGCTTTCAGTAAAATATATGATTTGTTTTCTCCCTCAGAAAAACGTAATATATCGTAATTAAAATCTACTATTTTTCAAATTGTCTCTGTGCAGGTTTATTTGGTAACTTTTTAAAAAGTGGAATGCCTTTTTCTTTTACTTTTTTGTTACAGTTGTTTGTTTTTTTTGTTATTATTTTAACATGGAAGAAATAGATTCTTAGTAATCAATTTGCCTATAATATTATGGAGAACTATATTTCTTAGTCCTAGAAATATGTTTTTCAAAGGACCTTTTAAATTTTAAACAATGAAAATTAATTTTTCAAATAACCAACTTCATCCTTCTTGCATATTTTTGACAATGTGGGTCATAGTTTAGCCATCTAGTGAAAAAAGTAATATATTGAGCATTTTCTATATGGACAGCAATACACATGGGGTGGTTTAAAGTACAGAAAATACAGCAAACATGATTAAGAGCATCAGGGAGTTTAGAATCTAGTAAACAACTCTATAACCTAATTATAATTCCTCTTTTTATAGACATGAAATAATAAACCAGAAGTTTGACTTCTGCTAAAACTTTTTATTATGGAAGAATAAAAGAAAGGAAGAAAGGAAAGGAAGGAAAGAGGAAAAGGAGAGAGGGAAGGAGAAAAAAATAAAAATGCTTTAACACCTTACTGTGCGGAGGACACCTTGTTTTACTTCTTATGGTTCTGTGGAATTGATCTATAGCTATTCTGGCACTTTCCATTCCTTGCTCTTCTGAATCCCTAATGAAGCTTGTCAGATCTCCAAAAAGAGTAAGTCCAGAAGGCAGATGACAGCCGTCCAAGAACCTGTTACTAAAGTGAATGACTTGAGTAGATTCCTGTGGTTAGAATCAGATTTTACAGACTCTTAACTGATTTAACCATCAAACCTGGCCCAACCAAGTAAGACTCATAAGCTACTAATTTGATGGAGATAATATATTTACTAAGGCTACTTAGTAACTGAATTTACTTAGCCCCTGATAGGAAAATTTAGCAGGAATGAGAAACTAGTATTCCCTTTGTTTACATTTAATTTTTCTTTAAAGTCATAAATAATAATTCTATATATTTATAAGATACAATGTGATGTTTTGAAACATGTAGACATCCTGGAATGATCAAATCAGGCCATTTAACACATCCATTACCTAGCCAAGCTATTAAAAAGCAAAACAAGTCAGAGAATTTGCAGACCATATACCTTATAAATACGGAGAAAATCTCTGTCAATAGTGAAGAATCACCTAACTGTGCTTCAGGCAAGTTGCCATCCTTGGCTATATTATGACTATTGTGACTTTAAATACATTCCCTACTAGTGCTACCTGCATAGCTTTATGCTTTGTCTTCTATTTCCTAATCTTACTCTTTTGACTCTCTCTCTGGCACTCTCTCTTGCTCTTGCTCTACTGATTATTCTAACTGTGTTTGTGACCATACACAATCATTCAGAGATCCACAGAAATCCATGCCCTAAGTCAGGTATTTTTAACTTCTTGTTGGTTATAGAGGACCGAGAATTCGATAAAGGACATAAATACGTATTCCTTGGGAAATAAACAGCAACCAAACACTCTAAATTACTTTTAATAACTTCAGGAGTTCAAACCCACCCATATATCCCAGTACAATACACCATGGTCAAGTACTATGTGCTTGTTCACATATATACACACACTTTTATTTTTCCTCATTATCCTGGAATTCTCATGGGTAGTGTTTCTGATTACTTTCCTTAAAATGCATTAATCCTTTACCTGTAAATGATGCAAACATAGTAAGATCACACTATTCAGTCCAATTGTTTAAACAACACATGTGAGTTAAGAAAAATAAAATAATGGTAGAATCGCAGAGATCTCCCAAACTTATTTTCCTATATACATCATTTCTACAGGACCTCTGGAAAGTATACTCAAATTTTAAAACTGACAGAGCCTCCATAAATACTGACTTTATTTTAAAGAAATACCATTTCATCACTTGCAGGGAACTAGAGGAAGTCATGCAATCTCTGTCCTCCAAGCATCCATCAGATGTTCTAGTCTCTTTATGATAGGTATTCCAACCAGACCAACTAAATGTTCCTTAGATCCAGGATACTTGCTTTTATGAGGACATAATCTATCACTTGCTTATATGGGGTCCTTTCAAACTGTTTGAGGGCTTTTAAAAAACAGCTGGATTCCTAAAGCACTACTTTGCACATGGCCCAAAAACCAATAGATATGATAACTGAGATGTACACAAACAATGTAACATTTTTAACTTACTAACAAACACACATGGCCAAGTGGCCTAGCCATCTATCTTTTCCATTATCTATCTTGGCATAATTGACTTGTTCCAAGGTCACACCAAAGATCTGGGTTTATTCAGTAATTATAATTAGCATTGAATGTTATTTGTAATTTAATTTTGAGCTATTCTGGTTAAATATGCTTAAAATGTATAATTATGATAGTAATCATTACTTACTGGATATTTATGGTAAGATAGGGACTATGTGTGGAACTTTATACATTTGTTATCTTACTTAGTTCCCAGTTGCCTATGAAATGGATATTGTTGTCCTGATTTTGCTAGTAAGAAAGTTAACACTAAGGGAGGTTTTAAAATGGCCAAGGCAGAGCTGGGATATGTAATAGGGCCCAGAGCCTGTTATAGATACCAGAGTCTGGTTTCCAGGGCCTGGTCTCTTTAGTAATATTTGACCTATTCTGAATTTCTAATTTATGTAAATTGTCTTTATTTATATTTTGTTGATGACCATCCATGGCTGTCTAGCATTCCTGTTTTGTCCTTCCTGTGTCCTTCACATTTGTGTCTATCCAAACAAGTTGCATTTAGGCTCTAGGCAGGAGGTAGTTCTACATAATTCTCTATTCTGCATTGGCCACAACTGATGAGGACTTTATTAAAGGTATTTTGAAAACATCTACACATGCCTTTTAAAATATTTTCTTTCTCTCCTGGAAATAGTATGTATAGTAGGAAAACAGAAGCTTTACCCCAACAAAAAGATGAGTTACATACTGGTACGCTATTGTATAAGGACACAGGCCCTATAGAACCAAACCACCTTGGAAAATTAGTTAATCTGTTTTCGCATCTGCAAAGTGAAAGATACGATAGCACTGCATTATTTTACGGGGGCTTCCATAACAAACTACCATGAACTAGGTGGCTTAAAATAGGATATTTTATCTCTAACAGTTCTAGAAGATAAAAATTCAATGCCAAAGTGTCAGCAGAGCCATACTCTCTCTCTCTCTCTGAAGGCTCTAAGGGAGAATATGTTTTATGACCATCTCTGAGCTTCTGATGTTGTTAGAAATCTTGATGTTCCTTGGCTTGTGGACACATCACTCCAATTTCTGCCTCCAGCATCATAAGGCATTTTTCCTGTGTGTCTGTCTCTGTATTTCTTCTCTTCTAAAAAAGAAGGCATTGATGAACTAAGCTGGAATTCTAATTCCATCCTTTATATTTTAAAAAATGTCATCATCCTTCTTATTTTTTTAAAGCAAGGACTAACATAAGTGTCATCCATCCTCAGTATTTTTTTTTTTTTTAAGCAAGAACTAAAGTAAGCTGACATAGGGCATCATATGGCAGCTAAGCATCTTCCCAGATATCAGTGATGGCTGCTGCAGAGTGAGTTTGGTCTTCTTCTCTTAAAGGAAGGAGATGTTGGAGAATGCATGTCATTCCCCACAGAAGCATCCCTCCAATTCCCCTTTGGTTTGGTGGCACTGATTCTAAGGACACCCACCTGGGCAAAAAGAGCCTGGCTGAGCAAAGTGAGCATTGGCCTATCTGTTTCTTTGCATTTCTTTGCTGCTATTCACCCCACTCTTCCTTGCAAAGGCCATCAAATCGATGGGCAAGCTGGTTCACATGATTTTGCATGATATAGATGTGGCTTTATTGATCCTTTATGCATTGATCGTGCTCTTCATTGTTAACAACAGTTCTTAATTTGGTGACCCAGCTTTCCTACATTTGGAGGTTCCACTATCCCAAGACTTAAAGACCTAAGACCTTGAAAGGTTCTGACTTCATGATGTAGAAGGAAAAAGGGAGAGCAAGAAAGACCCACCTGGATGTCATTAACTTTGGTCAAGATGTGCTACTAATCAGACCCATGGCCATACCTGGTTGTAAATGAGGCTGGGAACTGTAGTTCTCGACAAAGCAGACACATTCTAGCAATGGCTCTACTTTATGAATGGAGAACAACAAATCTGGGTGCACAGCAGCCGTCTCTATCATAATTTTTATGGATTTTCTATACTTCTATTTGCACAGCTTCTTTCTCTTTAAGCTACAAACAAGTTGAATAATTTGGGGTGATTACTATGTACATTACATGTGTATACTGGAGACTGTGCTAAGTGCTAGGAATACTGGCTCTGCCTTTTGTTCTGCTTCCCACATTTTAGTTATTTCTTCATGTATGCTCCCTCTTTTTGCACTCTTTTGAAAAATTTAGCCACTTTCCATATCTTCAGCCATTGCTTCTGCAAGATAAAATCTCTAGCTCCAACAACATCAGAGCTCTATCACAGACCTCCTTTATATTATTATTATTATTTTGAAACAGAGTCTCACTCTGTCACCCAGACTGGAGTGCCGTGGTACAATCTTGGCTCACTGCAGCTTCAACCTCCTTGGGCTCAAGCAATCCTCCCAACTCAGACTCCCAAGTAGCTGGGACCACAGGCACATCATGCCCGGCTAATTGTTTTGTATTTTTTGTAGAGATGAGATCTCACTATGTTGCCCAGGCTCAGACCTTCTAACTGCCTGCCAAACACCTCCTCCTCTTGGGTATCTATGCCTCTACCTCACATTGTCCCAGCCAAACATTTAATTCTCTCTCTTATTTCTAACCTGGTTCCTCTGTCATCTGTGCTTTTGAGAAACATTTGCAAAAGGCTTACTCATCAAGTAGTATGCTAAATGTTCCTTCTCTTGAATTCGACTTTTTTTCCTAAATGAAAGCAACTTTAAGACAAAGATAAAGAAAATGGAAAGAAGAATGCATATGTAGTTTCCAAGAGAAAGGTAAAAGGAAAGAGGAGGAAAGGAAACAAGCATTAGACTAGAGACCATCTGGTATTGGCTACATGGTGGGCCACAAGTCCCTCAAATCCATATGGCATAGGAGCTGGGAGACAAAACCGAGAGGCATTATCTTGCTAGCAGATGACTTGGAGTTGAGTTTATGGCTCTAGAAGAAACTGTATTTTTTAATATGCATATATTTGAAGTAATTTATAAATATTATAATTGTTTAAGATATCATTCAACCTATTTCTCTCACATTCTGAGACTCATACCTATTTTATGAAGCAGATATTTTTCATATTAGTATATATAGCTAATATACAGAACAAAACATTAAACGACACTTAGCTGAACCTGAATCCAAATGACTCCAATCACAGTCATCCCTACTCCACCCAATACACGCACACGCGTGCACACATGCACACGCACATGCATGCATGCGCACACACAGCCAAATATCTACTTTAATATAAACCTTGCAAAATCATTTAAATACAGAATGCTGAAGTGATTCTACTTCCCAATTTTAATATTTTATTCAATTAAAAAATGACTTCCTATGTGACAGTTTTGATTTACTGTGTGATTCTTTTCCATCTCATAATTTGAATATCTAGGTAATCATCAGTGAAGTCGTTAGTTTCAGTGATAATTACTCAGGTTTGGCTGTTTTTTGCAAATGATATACTGAAAAGCCTGGGGAGTTTAAGTCCTTCCCGATGCTCTATAATCTATCTGATTCATTTTGTTACTAAGTACTCTTTGTGATAGATAAAAATACAGCTAGCCTATTAGTTAAGTGCAATTCCCGAGTAAAGGATAAATAACAGACGAACAGCTTCAACCAACACCTCAGCATGGTGTTTAACAGCTGCCAAAAGTACTGTATAATCTTTTGGAAAGCTTAATCGTTCCCTATTGCACTTTTTGAAAGTGAAGAGTAGTTATTAATCCTGGTGTTCGCACAAAATTTTCACAGTAGATCATTGAATAAATAGTGCTGTTTCATATAAAGATTTTGGTTTATATAACACTTAACTATTAGAAGTTAAACAAATAGCAGTGTACTAGCCTGAAGAAAAATTGTATTTGGTAAAGAAAACTATATTTTAGGCTGTATTAAACTGTACTCTTAATTAGTGGTTTGAGAAAAGAGAGAATATAAATCTTTCTGGAGACCATGGAGTTTCCCTTTTTTATTCCTTATTTTTTTTCTCTCTCTCCTAAAATAAAATCCTTATGGTAGTTCAATTAATCATGTTTTATCTTTCTAAAGTATGTTATTTCTCAAATGTGTGGGAGAAGTTGGCTTTCTTAAGGAAATGTAAGACTGTGTAGCAGCTTTTTCCTTTTTATTCATTGGCTTCTTAGAATCCTATTCATGTTGTTAAAACATTTACTTAGTTAATGTTTCATTTCCAGAAAGGATGGCACTATCTTGATTCATTTTAACTTATTTGTGACTTTTCAAAGAGATATGAATTGATGTTATAAAAATACATTGCATTTAGACCACTAAAATTGAAATTGGCCAATTTAAACAATTTAAAGGGAAATAGAAATAATCATTCCATAATTCTAAACTCAGTTTTCTGCAAGAAGAAAAGTAAAGAGACAATTAATTAAATAACCTGTTGTCTTTTTAAGAAAGGAAAGAGAGGCTGGAGGAATATTTACCAAGCAAATGGAAAGTAAAAAACAAAACAAAACAAAGCAGGGGTTTGCAGTCCTAGTCTCTGATAAAACAGAGTTTAAATCAACAAAAATCAAAGAAGACAAAGAATATCATTACATAATGGTAAAGGGATCAATGCAACAAGAAATAACTATTCTAAATATGTATACACCCAATACAGGAGCACCCAGATTTATAAAACAAGTTTTTAGAGACTTACAAAGAGAATTAGACTCCCACACAATAATAGTGGGAGACTTTAACACCCCCCTCTCAATGTTAGACAGATAAGAGACAGAAAATTAACAAGGATATTCAGGACTTGAACTCAGCTCTGGATAAAGTGGACCTAATAGATATCTACTAGACTCTCCACTGCAAATCAACAAAATATACATTCTCCTCAGTGCCATGTGGCACTTACTCTAAAATCAACTACATAATTGGAAGTAAAACACTCCTCAGCAAATGCAAAACGGTGGAAATTATAACAGTCTCTCAGACCACAGTACAATCAAATTAGAACTCAGGATGAAGAAATTACTCAAAACCACAGAGCTACATGGAAATTGAACAACCTGCTCCTGAATGACACTTGTGTAAATAAAGAAAGTAGGACAGAAATCAACAAGTTATTTGAAACCAATGAGAACAAAGAGACAATGTACCAGAATCTCTGGGATACAGCTAAAACAGCGTTAAGAGGAAAATTTATAGCACTAAATTCTCACATCAGAAAGCTGGGAAGATCTCAAATCAACACCCTAACATCAAATTAAAAGAACTAGAGAACAAAGAGCAAACAAATTCAAAAACTAGCAGAAGACAAGAAATAACTAAGATCAGAGCAGAACTAAAGGAGATAGAGACATGAAAAAGTCTTCAAAAAAATCAGTGAATCCAGGAGCTGGCTTTTTGAAAAGATTAACAAAATGCATAGACCATGAGCTAGACTAATGAAAAAGAAAAGAGAGAAGAATCTAACAGACGCAATAAAAAATTGATAAAGGAGATGTCACCACTGATCCTACATAAATACAAACTACCATCAGAGAATACTATAAACACCACTACCCAAATAAACTAGAAAATCTAGATGAAATGGATAAATTCCTGGACACATACACCATTGCAAGACTAAACCAATAAGAACTCAAATCCCTGAATAGACTAATAACAAGTTCTGAAATTGAGGTAGTAATTAGTAGCCCACCAACTGAAAAAAGCCCAGGACCAGAAGGATTCACAGCCAAATTCTACCAGAGGTACAAAGAGGAGCTGGTATCATTCCTTCTGAAACTATTCCAAACAACGGAAAAAGAGGGACTCCTCCCTAACTCATTTGATGAGGCAAGAATCATCCTAATACCAAAACCCAGCAGAGATACAACAAACCAAGAAAACGTCAGGCCAATATCCCTGATGAACATCGATGTGAAAATCCTCAACAACATACTGGCAAACTAAATCCAGCAGCACATCAAAAAGTTTATCTACCACAATCAAGTGGGTTTCATCCCTGGGATGCAAGGCTGGTTCAATATATGCAAATCAATAAACATAATCGATCACGTAAACAGAATCAATGACAAAAGGCACATTATTATCTCAATAGATGCAGGAAAGGCCCTTGATAAAATTCAATATCCCTTCATGTTAAAAACTCTCAATAAACTAGGCTTTGATGGAACATATCTCAAAATAATAAGAGCTATTTATGATAAACCCATAGCCAGTATCATACTGAATGGGTAAATTCAGGAAGCATTCCCTTTGGAAACTGGCACAAGACAAGGATGCTCTCTTGCCACTCTATTCAACATAGTATTGGAAGTTCTGGCCAGGGCAATCAGGCAAGAGAAAGAAATAAAGGGTATTCAAACAAGAAGAGAGGAAGTCAAATGGTCTCTGTTGGTCGATGACATGATTGTATATTTAGAAAACCTCATTGTCTCAGCCCAAACACCTCTTAAGATGATGAGCAACTTCAGCAAAGTCTCAGGCTACAAAATCAATGTGCAAAAATCACAGGCATTCCTATACACCAAGAACAGACAAGCAGAGAGCCAAATCATGAATGAACTCCCCTTCACAATTGCTACAAAGAGGATAAAATACCCAAGAACACAACTTACAAGAAGTGCAAAGGACCTCTTTAAGGAGAACTACAAACCACTGCTCAAAGAAATAAGAGAGGACACAAACAAATAGAAAAACATTCCATGCTCATGGATGGGAAGAATCAATATCATGAAAATGGCCATACTGTGCAAAGTGATTTATAGATTCAATGCTATTCCCATCAAGCTACCACTGACTTTCTTCACAGAAAGAGAAAAATCCACTTTAAATTTCATATGGAACCAAATAAAGCTGGTATAGCCAAGATAATCAATCCTAAGCAAAAAGAACAAAGCTGGATACATCACACTACCTGACTTCAAACTATGCTACAAGGCTACAGTAACTAAAACAGCATGGTACTGGCACCAAAACAGATATATAGACCAATGGAACAGAACAGAGGCCTCAGAAATATCACCACACATATACAACCATCTGATATTTAACAAACCTGACAAAAACCAGCAATAAGAAAAGGATTCCCTATTTCATAAATGGTGCTGGAAAAACTCGCTAGTCATATGCAGAAAGCTGAAACTGGGCCCCTTTTTTTACACCTGATACAAAGGTTAACTCAAGATGGATTAAAGACTTAAATGCAAAAACAACACTATATAAACTCTAGAAGAAAACTTAGGCAATATCATTTAGGACATAGGCATGTACAAAGACTTCAGGACTAAAACACCAAAAGCAATTGCAACAAAATCCAAAATTGATAAATGGGATCTAGTTAAACTAAAGAGCTTCTGCACAGCAAAAGAAACTAGCATCAGAGTGAACAGGCAACCTACAGAATGGAAGAAAACTTTTGCAATCTACCCATCTGACAAAGGTCTAATATCCAGAATCTACAAGAAAGTTAAACAAAATTTACAAGAAAAAACAACCCCATCATAAGTGAGCAAAGGATATGAACAGACACTTATCAAAAGAAGACATTTATGTGGCCAACAAACATATGGAAAAAAAAGCTCATCATCACTGATCATTAGAGAAATGCAAATCAAAACCACAATGAGATACCATCTCATGCCAGTCAGAATGGCAATGTTTTTTGGAACAAAAATCTTATTATATTTGCAAAAGACAATTGTGATTACATAAATATCCCAGAACTTTGTGAAAACTAATAGCAGTTTCTTTTTCATTATTATTATACTTTAAGTTCTGGGGTACATGTGCAGATTGTACAGGATTGTTACATAAGTATACACATGCCATGGTGGTTTGCTGTATCCATTTATAAATCGTTCTATTATAAAGACACATGGACACATATGTTCATTGCAGCACTGTTTACAATAACAAAGACTTGGAACCAACCCAAATGCTTATCAGTGATAGACTGGATAAAGAAAATGTGGCACATATACACCATGGAATACTACACAGCCATAAAAAAGAATGTGTTCATGTCCTTTGCAGGGACATGGATGAAGCTGGAAACCATCATTCTCAGCAAACTGACACAAGAACACCAAACACCACATGTTCTCACTCATAAGTGGGTGTTGAACAATGAGAACACATGGACACAGGCAGGGGAACATTCACACACCAGGGCTTGTTGGGTGTTGGGGTGGGTTGGGGAGGGATAGCAGCGGGTGAGGGAATTGGGGAGGGACAAGATTAGCAGAATTTTTTAATTATATTTGCAAAAGACAATTGTGATTACATAAATATCCCAGAGCTTTGTAAAAACTAGTAGCAGTTTCTTTTTTATTATTATTATACTTTAAGTTCTGGGGTATATGTGCAGATTGTACAGGACCATTACACAGGTATACACATGCCATGGTGGTTTTCTGCATCCATCCATAAATCATTCTACTATAAAGATACATCCACACATATGTTTATTGCAGCACTATTTAAAGTAGCAAAGACTTGGAACCAATTCAGAATGCCCATCAGTGATAAACTGGATAAAGAAAACATATACGCCATGGAATACTATGCAGCCATAAACAAGAATGAGATCATGTCTTTTGCAGGGACATGCATGTAGGTGAAAGCCATCATTCTCAGCAAACTAACACAAAAGCAGAAAATCAAAAAAGGCACGTTCTCATTTATAAGTGGGTGTTGAAAATACCTCAATTGTGCAATGGCTTTCAGATATTACATATAGCACCACCCCCACCATCATTATTTCTTAGCCACCATCTATTGAATACTTACTGTGTGCTTCATCTTTTACAGACATGACCACATTAATACCCATAAAATGTCTGTGATAATAGGGTTATAATTTCCTCCCCCCTTTCCATTTTATGGATAGGAAAGCCTAAGTTTTAAAGGGAGAGTAGTAGGAAATGGGTCTGGAGATAGGCAACGATCAGATTCTAAATGGAAGATTATACATTTTTCTTATATAAAAGAAAAAAAATAATAAAATAAATGGGTGTTGAAAAATGAGAACACATGGACACAGGGAGGGAAACAACATATACTGGGGCCTGTTGGGGGGTGGGAGGAAAGGGGAGGGAGAGCATTAGGACAAATACCTAACGCATGCTGGGCTTAAAGCCTAGATGATTGGTTGATAGGTGCAGCAAACCAC